>CAUYRT010067802.1:0-16820 GCA_963574885.1 Lepilemur ruficaudatus | reverse complement strand
TCATTTTGTGTCAGGGTAGGATGGGCAAGTCAGTGTCCTGTGATAAACCACGCAAGACGTTTTCTGAATGGTGTCATCTTCAGGCTGCTATAACAAAATGTCATAAACTGGTTGACTTGCAAAAAACAGAAATTTATTAATTACAGTTTTGAAGATTGAAAGTTCAATATCAGGGTGCCAGCATAGGTGGGTCTGGGGATGGCTCTCCTCCAGTTTGTAGACTGTTGTTTTCTTGCTGTACCCTCACATAGCCTAAAGAGGGCAAATGAGCTATGAGGGATCTTTTTTTATGGAAGCACTAATCTCATTGATGAGGGCTCCACCCTCATGATCTAATCACCTTCTAAAGCCCCCACCTCCAAATACCATCACATTGGGAGATTAGGACTTCAACATATTTTGAATTTTGGGGGGATATAAACATTCAGTTCATTGGAGAGATTGAGGTTGAAGTCAAAGAAAAGGTAAAATAAAAAAGCCAAGGGACTAGATTCTCTTATTTTGGGTGCTTGTAGGTAATGAGTTGCAAAGAGGAAAGAATAATAAACTAACTATTAACTCTACCATTAACTCTCAGTCCTAATTATTTTACTTAGTTTTGTGTTAGAGAAAAACCTGACAGCCCATTGATGTGAAATAAACATGTTTCAGTTGTAAAATTGCAGCATGAAACCTCACATAATATCTCTGCCTTTAGCTATGAGAAGGCCTAGTGTCTCTTACTAAAAGTGAAATATTCTGATAAGTTGTGATAGCATATGCTTAACTGCTAATGAATAGAACCTCTGTGTCTTGATAGTGCATTTGATGAAACATGTTAAAAGATAGATTGTTCATTAACCCCTGAGGAATTATAACTTTTGTTTATTCAATTATATTACATTTAACACAATTTTCTTGTTATAAAATGATATTTGAACAGCCATTACCATTCAGATACAGGCACTTCAATGAGAACACTAATGGGCTTAAATGAGTAAAAGTTGATGGCTTCCTAAAGTAAACCAACATTGTAGAATTACTTTTTGAAAATATATAAAGCAGTTTCATTTGAGCCCATAACAGAAAAAAATGAATAAAACTGAATTCAACTCACATATTTCATTCACATATTTTACTTGTACACTGCCCTGAGGAAGCCCAGATGGCTGAAATGTTGGCAGGTTTCTGCACCTGCAATGATAATAAACTACTCTGTTATTACCTGAAGTACGTGAGTTGAATATAATTATAGTTTACTCACTGCTATATGCACTGACAGGTCAACAGTTTATATTGTATTTTTATAGGATTGGCAAATGTTTCTTGCTGGACTTTGTTGAGTTCACCTTTAGCAATAGAATGCCAAAGGCCACTAAAGCACCTTCATGCTGACACATTAATCATGTGCCAAAGCCTGACATGGAGTGGCTTATTATTGCTATGATATATAGAAAAAAACCCTATTGTCAAAAGCCCTATTGCCATTTTAGTTTGCTTCTTTCTACATGTAAATATAATTGGAAAAATGAACATGCTATCTTGTGCTTTTCTAAGTGACATGATAATTTTCCTATGTCATTAAAGACTCTTGCAAATTCCTCTTACTAGACAACGAGCCTCCACTCCCAAACACTCTCACCTTGGTGCCTCTTTGTCTTCCTTCTCCAAATCTAATTTCAATCATTACTTTCTTAGGAGCGCTTTTCCTGACTTTCCTTGCTAGTGCAGTTCCCTGTATTAAATGCCCTCACAGCACCTGAAACATGCTATTCCCCTTCGTAACACTAATGTCAAGTTTTATGTTATATTTATTTGCATGAATTTTTGGGGAAAAAATCATTGGAACTTTGGTTGAAATTCTGTTAAATTTATAAATTAATTAAGGGATTATTTTCATATTAATAATATTCATTGTTTTCTTTCCATAAATGAATTTTTCCTTTAATGTTCCCGCCATTTCCTTTTAATTCACTCGTTAAATTTTGAAAACATACTATTTCTAAGTTATTTTTGTTAATATTTGAGTACCTTTTGTATCTTGAGTTGGTTTGAGTTTTATATTGTGAGCCTTTTGAGATCTATGTATTTATTTTGAAGTGTGGAAACATGATTGAATACTACACTATTTTAAGAGTTTCAATACATATTCTTTGATACTATTTACATACTTAGTAGTAAATCCACTCATTCATTCAAAAATATTTCTTGACTACTTATTATATGTCACACACTCTTCTAAAGAGGTGCAGAAAGGAACAAAAATATCAAAAATCTTGGACTAAATGGAGCTTACAGAAGTGGAGGGATCAGAGAACAAGATAAATAAGTAACAATATCTATATTATTTTATATGGTGATTTGTTTTATGGAGGAAAATAAAATAGGAAAGAGGAATAAGGTAGTTTGCCAGTGTGATGTCCATATTAAATAGTGTCTTAGTCCTGTTTGGGCTGCTATGACAATATTATAAACCAGGTGGCTTATAACAAAAGAAATTTATTTCTCTCAGTTCTGGTGGCAGAAAGTCCAAGATGAATGTGCCGACAGATTCAATATCTGGTAAAGACCTACTTTCTTGTTCAGAGATGGCACCTTCTCCCTGTGTCCTAACATGATATTAGAGGCAGTAGAGTTATTTTTGGCATATTTTGTAAGGGCACAAATCCCATTCATGAAGGCTTTGCCTTCCTGTGGGGATTAGGGTTTCCACATATTAATTTTGAGGAGACACAAACATTCAGATAATAAGTAGTATGGTCAGAAAAATCCTAAAGGAAGTGAGAAAGCTTGTTTTATGGATGTCAAGGGCAAAGGTATCACAAGATAGAAGTGCAAAAGCTCTGAAAGGAGAATATGATAATAGCTGCTATATTCTAGGAACAGCATCAACGCCAGCGTGGCTGGAGGACAGTAAGCTAGGGGGAGAGTAGTGTGATATGTAGTCATGGAAGTAACACTAAGAGAGAGGCAGATTGTGCAGATTCCAGTTGACCATTGTAAGAATTTTGGGTTTTACAGTGAGTAGGATAGAAGACCATTTGGAATTTTCTGAGCATACGAATGATATTGACTGTTGGTTGCCGGGATCACTCTGGATGTTGGGTTGAGAGTAGACTATAGGGGTAATAGAAAGTTCAGTTAGGGGTCTCAACAATCCCTGTGAGAGATGTTTGTGTCTTGAAGTAGGGAGTTAGCAGTAGGGGTGGTGAGAAGTCGTCAAATGCCTGATATGTAATTAGAATCAGAGCTAAAAGCATTTGTTGACTGTTGGATGTGGGATGTGAGAGAGAGGAGTTAAAAGTGTTTTCATGGTTTATGGCCTGTGCAAGAATGGAGTTGGCATAAAATGAGATGGGGAGGAGAAGTTTGGGGAGGAATCAGAAATTCTGTTTTGAACATGTTAAACTGGAGATGGCTATCAAGTGTTCAAGTGAAGATGTGAAGACAGGAGTTGTAATAATATGTATTCTCTTGAGGCAAGAGGATATATACAGACTGCAGATATAAATTCCTGAGAGAAAATGGTTATATATTTTTAATCATATTAGCTGGTATTTTACTCATTAGATACTTGTCAATGATGATAGTAATAAGAAAAATTCAACTCAATAAATATTTATTTGTCAGATGCTGAGATAAAATAATAAGACATGTTATTCTTATTAATAAGGCACGTTATTCTATGGTTCTTGGCTTCATCCAACATAAAACATATTGGGGTGGATGAAATATTTTACGTTTACTAAAATTTATGTTTTTTAATAAGTGAGAATAATTTAATTCAAAGCTGATAATCTCATCAATAGTCAAAAATAGCTTGAAAGAAAATTTAATATAATAAGTCTTGGTATATTATTGAAAACATATACATTCATCTTCATCCCTCACCCCAGATGATCACTTTTTTCATCCCAACCTATTCCATGCTGCACAATTGCAATAATTTTCATTAATAAATGGCATGAACAAAAAAAATAATTACATAAGTTATTCATTGCTTGTCAGAGCTATTTTCACTGTGGTCAGAGAAACAACTTTGATCATGATCCTGTATATTTTACTCTCAAAACTTTCCTTAGCTAATGATGTCTCATGTTATTTCAATGAATTCACTCTCACTATTTTATTTAGCAGTAAGAGACTAACCATTGTAGTCCTCATAATTAGAATACTTTTTATTCTCCTTTTAATTACCTAACTGCTATTTATTTCTGAATGCTTATCGAAAAAGTGCAATTTTATAATAACTTAATAAAAGCAGTAGACAAAATCTAACTAGAGAATTCCAAATAGTTTGGCATCCTTTGTGTTATACATTAATACTTTTCTTAAAACATTGAAGTTAAAATCCTAGAGAAAGTTTTTGAGGCACAATAATTGAAATATATTTTGAGAATATTTCCAACCTTGTGCCAACATAGTCTACATTGTTGGTAATGGTGACAGTATTTAGTTTCCAAAATGGAACAACATACATTTATATTAATGTTTATTTTGTCTAGAATAATCACACTAACTCAAATTTTTGCATTAAATAATTATTATTTTTACTTAATCTGTTAATCACACATCATATATGAATGGTATCAAATTTTAACTTTATAGAAAGTACATAAGAGCCACTGGACATCAAATTACTTGTAATGGATTATTTTGACTAGAAGATGAGATATATAGTTAATACAGAGTGACATATTTAATAATACAAGTAAGATATCAGGATGGCTTTGTCCATGGTAAAAATAGTACAGGGGGTGATAGGTGGTGAATTTGAATTTTGATTATAAAACTATCAGCATTTGCTGATTTCATGTCTGCTGGGTGAAAAATGGAGGCATAAGAACAAATCAAATGTTTTTCTTTTTTTTTGCCCAAGAAACTAGATATCTGGAGTTTTCAGAGATGCGAAAGACTAAAAGAGCTGGTTTGGAGAGGAAATGCTATGGAGAACTCTGCTTTTGACATGTTAATTCTGAACTGCTTATTAGGTATTCAGTAGAGGTGTCAAGTCAGTGAAACATATGGGTCATGGGTTCAGGGAAGAGGTTCAGGATGGAGACGTGTTTATGGGAGCTGTCAGCATATTGATGGCATTGAATCCATGAGACAATATGAAATCATTTTACATGCAGGTATAGGCATGAGTAGAAGAGTATTCTGAATTGTGTTTAACTCACGTGTGGTCTTCCCAAGTGATGTCATTGAAGTAAACAAGAGGTGAGGAAGAGGAGAGTGAATGTGAGGCAGTGTTAGGGTTTGAGTATCCCCTCTAAAATCATGTTGAGATTTAATTGCCAATGCAATGGTATTGGGAGGTGAAGTCCTTAAGAGGTGATTAGGTCATGAAGGCTCTGTGCTCTTGAAGGAATTAATGCCTTTATCACTGTAGTAGGTTAGTTACTCCAGGAGTTTGGCTCCCTTTTTCCTCTCTTTTCCATGCTCACTTGGCCTTCTGCCCTTTTGCCCTTTTGCCCATCTGCTGCAGGATAACACAGGACCAAGCCCTCACTAGATGCTGGCACACTGATATTGGACTTCCCAGGCTCCAGAACCATAAGCCAAATAATCTCTTTTTAAATAAATTACCCAGACTGTGGCATTCTGTTGTAACAGCAGAAAACAAATTAAAACAGGAAGTGATCTTGGTCACAAATGTGCCACCAAGGACCCCATACAACACTTGATAATATGTATTTGCTGAGTGAATGAATTTTAAAAATGGACCATGAATTTCAAGCTGAGTAACATCAGAAGACAGGACATGAAAGGCAAGGGTGGCAGTGAAAGTGTGGTTGCATCAAAGGATGAAAGGTTCTGGTTGGATTAAAGGAATCCCAGAGATGTTGGACTGGAGATATGAGAGTTGGTGGTCAGCTCACAGGATGTGTGGAATATGGGAGGGCTACATGCATTGATATGATAAACAGAGGAGCACATCCACAGAGAGTGACTGAGAGAGCAGAGAAGGGGATCTTTGGATGAGCAAGTCAAGGAACTAGGAGCATGATTGGAATTACCATCTGCCTGAAAATTAAAATCACCAGTTCCCTTCTCTTCCAAGTTTTAGATTATAAGAGTTTTATCATAATTGTAATTAATTTTATAAAATACTTTTACGCAGCCTTTAAGATAATTATGGGTTTTCCATCCCTTATTTGTTAGTATGGCAAAATACATTGATTGATTTTTCTATAGTTATAAACACGTTGAATAATTGGAATAAACCCCAGCTGGTAAGTATGCATTATCCTTGACATTATCTTTTATATATATATATATATATACTAATGGATTCAGAGTTTGCTTTATTTAGTATTCTTTGCATTTATGTACATGAGGGGTTTGCCTATAACTTTCCCTTTTAAGATATTTCTTCTGTTCTGGTAAACTTTCAGCAATTGTTTGCTCAAATAATACTATTACACCATTCAGTTCTTGTGGATATACTTTTAGATATATACTGCAGGCTCTTAATTTAGCCTCTGCTCAACTGTTGTCATATTTTTAAAATATAAATAGAGATAAATAGGTAGATATAGATATCTTCATCTTTCTGAGCTATTTGCTACTGAATTCCTCCATAATAGCAACAAATTTGCTAATTCCATGTGACTATGCTTTCTAACACTGTTTAAAATTACTTCTTTTCATATTGTCCTATGGATTTTTCTTTTTCATTTCTGTTCTTGTTTAATAATTTCTTTATTTTAAGGAAAAGTATTCCTTCATTTATTACTAGAAGCATCTTAAATATACTTTATATCCTTCGTCCAACAAATCCATAATACTATTTTTATTCAATTTTGTTTTGCATAGTCTTTGGAGGTGAGAATTATATTTTTGCACCTTTTTCCCTGTCTTCCTCCCTCTTTTTATTCCACCTCTCACTTTCTCATCTCTTTGGTTACTCTTTCTGTCTTGTGGTTGAATATTATCTTATCTCTTATCACTTACCTGCCTAGGCTTGCTGCCCAGAACCACCTTTTTAATCAAGGCAATTCAGGGTGTGAAGATGCATTTAGAGAGGCTGCTTGGTTAGTTCTTGATTACAAGGCTGTGACTGTGTTCTTACTACCACAGACCTTCAAGCTGTTCAAAACCACAGCCCAGGTGGCGATGAGTTTTTATTTTTAACTTCTTTCCAAGAGTTAGAGGGGCTCACTTCGGGCCCTGGCTTTAAGAACTTTCTATCCCTGCTCCTGTTCTGTCTTGGAGCACTTAAATCTCTCTCACTCCCTGGGAGCAAGCTTCAGACCTACAAGTAGGGAATCCTGCAACCTGAGTATCATTCTCTGCTCTATTATTTGTTTATTGTCTGCTTTATCTTGTTTGGACCAGTTTGTTTCTGTGTTGTTTTTTTTTTCATATTTTTATCATTTTGTGTTTACAACAAATGTACTGAGCCAAAATATAACACTCTTGCACCATCTTATCTGAAAACACTGGTACATCTGAATCAGTTTTTCTTGATAGGATACGTGTTTACTGGTAAAATATAAAATATAACACAGGATACAAACAAATAACTTTCTAGTGAACTATATTGGCATTTACAGGAAAAAGTTTTAAAAATTTTGCAGTTTGATGGGGAAACTGCAAAATTTTTGCCCAAGGATAACATGAATATAACATTTTTGAATAGTTACAGCCACGTCCATTTTTTCCTGATTCTAAGCTACGATATAAGCTGTGTTACCTCATAGCTGATAGTAAAGCTATGAGGTGGACAAAGGTACATATATAATACCACTCATAGGGAACTTAAACTAAAATAGACACAATATTATCACAGGCAACTGTAATACATCATTACAGTTGTATTGATAAATTTCAAATGAGAATCATATTTAAAGAATTCAGAGAAATAAGACATTTCAGTGACAGTGGAAAGCAGTATTTCCATGCAAAGAATTATGAGAGAGATAGCCTTTCAAAATAAATAGAATTTGGAACCAGATGGTTTGTAGGTGGAACATTGCGGACCCGAGGCAGTCATAAGAACAGAGGTCCAGAAGCGGGCAAGTTTTTCAGGCATACTGGTAGTTACTTACATTTTGCTAAGAAGGGAAAAATAAGTGTAAATGAGAAAAGGCTAGAATATATTTGTGTATACATGTGTATATACGTGTATGTAGAAATACATGTTTCTTTTCTGAGCTTACTCACTGCGTTGCTAAGTCCACCCTTTCTTTTGCGGAAGCTAATTCTCTGCCCTTTAATCTCCTTCAGTTTGTTCCAGCAGTCACTGGCCTAACTTCATATTCAAAGTTTCCAAAACAGTTTTCTGGACTCATTCGATATCTATTTAATTACTTTCTATCCCTAGCTCTGATTTATGAATTTTATGCCACATTATCATTCACTTGTTTGCATATTGCTTTGCAATTATCACCTACATATTTTATATCTGTACGTTTAATCTCCTTCAAATAAATTGCAAGCTCTTAAAAATCAGTACAGGCACTTACTGCTTCTCTGGAACTTCCTCAATAAATATTCAATGTTTAAAAAAAATTGTAATTAATCACTTATTTATTTATTTGGAAGAATATATATTAGGAAAAAGAATTCATATTCTAGGTGTCCTCCTTTGGTTTTTTCCCTTTCCATTTTTTCTGCCTTTCTCCAATAGGACTCTCCTACTCTCTTTCTACCTGAACACATAAATATGTATATATACATTCCACATGCACAAACACACATATAACGCATATGCACACAGATACAAACATAAATTCATTGTATAGAACTAATACGTCAACAAGCAGTAGCTTCTAAGAGGGTTAATAACATATCCTATAATAAAACTTTCAATTCCCTTATTATTACTTTTTAGGTAAAGACATCTTAGAAAGCTAGAGAAGAAGGCATCTTTAAAACCATCAATACTATACTTTTATATATGTATGAAAGGTAACAAATGTACATCTAACACTGTGTCTATGTCTGTGTGCCGTCAATCAACTTCCTCCTTTTATTAGTCTCAGATAGAAGATAAACAAGAAGACTGACAGTTTTGTGTCCTTTGCTGTTTGGTGTCTCCATCACAGACAAGAGGGTATTATGTCATCACTCAAGGCTGTCACAGTTGGCTTATGCTCCTATGTGTCTTAAAGACTGTTTTCTGTCTAATCCTCATAAATACACAAACTACATATTGATTATATATTATTGTATTATCAAAATCTTTCTTATAATATAATGTGCTTCACCACAGATGAGAGCATTTGTGCTGCTCCCAAAGCTCCTGAGTACAGATGTGTTTTGTTAAAATAAGTGAAAAGGCAAATATGAAAAAATAAGAGGATTTTCTTTTTCAAAATATGAGGAAACTATAATGAATTTCTACATCTGTGTAACATGTAAGCCAAACATAATGAATTTTATTGTTTTGTCATATAAACTCGTGAAGTATTTAGTGCTACAAAAAGAAGTATTTTAAAAATTTTAAACTATGCTTATTTTATGATTGATATTTCTTTAAATATTAATAACATATTTGTTCAGAAAATTGGTATCTCATCTTGCATAGTGATAAAAATGGTGAAGTTGAAAGTATAAAGAGTGGACTTGATTAATATGATGATGACAACTTACTTTTCCTTTTTATTATATTTTCTGTAACTTCATCTGCTTCCACATTGTCTCATTTCCACATTTTACAATGAGTTTTTATGATATGTTTATTGCTGAAGCACATTTCAAATAAGTTCTATCACTAGCAAATAGTCAATTTCAATAACCATATAACTAAGATATCAATAATATAACTTGCTATTTTTATTCTATAGTTTCTCAAAGTATTCTCCTTTAAAAAAAATTTAAAAATTGGTATCATGTAACTTAGTTGATGAAAATTAGAAAACTCAAAAATGTTCAGGGAAGTAGGAAAATTGTCCTAAATTCCATCACTCCATTAGATACATTTTTTATTTTATCATAGAATTGATTTCATAATAAATACTTAATTTTGTATCCTTCTGTTCTATTTTCAATCAGACTTATTTTCCTATGGTAAAAGTTTTCATGCTTTTTATATGAAGGCTTTCTAATATTCCATCAAAAGTTTGTTTCTTAATGTTGGGTATTAATATATTTATACTTTTTAATTATTATAAAATTGCTCTGATGACTATTTTTGTGTATAAATCTTGATTAAAACTGAAATGACTTCCAGTAAGATGGAGAGATCGTGTCAATACTTCCCTGCAATTGACAGTCTATTATCTTGATTTTCTTCCTTTCTGCCTAACGATTTTCTTAAGAAAAGTAAATAGATAGTGTTTTTCTGAGACCTTGCATATCCAACAGGTTTTTCTGTTGCAATGTCATGTGGGAGAGAAATTGATTGGTTATAACATTTGTGTCTTATAACCTTTCATTCTCAAAGTTGCAATAAAATTGTTCCTTTGTTTTTGAGATATAATAATTTTTATATTGAAAACACAGGTTAGTTTTAGTCAGAGAAATTATGCTGCTAATGTGTCTTCAATTAAAGTTGTCATAGTATTATTATTAACAATAATTTCTATGTGTGTGTATATGTAATTTTTTTGTTTCTTTTACTCTGTACTACCTTTTCTTCCACTTTCGGAGATATCTCAAGTTGCTTATCCATGTCAGTTTCCGTTTTGCACTACATTTATATGGTTTTAACAGCTTTTAGTTTGGACTTAAATTCTTCTTTTGGATCTTTATCTTTATCTCCATTATTTACTGTACCCTGCTTTTTTAAATATATATCAGATTATATTTCCTATGTGTCTTTCTGCTGTTTTTAATAGAGTTTGTATCTTCTTAAAACATATTTGAGGGTTTTAAATATTTCTCTAATATTTTTCTGGTTTCTGTAGCAAACCGTATAGTAATTTTTTAAATGATTTTTTTTCTTTTGATCAACAGTATTTTTCATAGGACACAAATTGTTTTGTATTTAATTTATTTTTGTCAGTTATGATAATGCTAGCTTTACTAAAAATCTCCCAAATTTCTGGAGTTTAAGGCAATGGAATTTTAATTCTCTCACAAGTAGGGTCCAATACAAAAGATTTTAGAAAGTGGTAGCTTTCCACTAAGTTAAGATTCAAGAGTCCAATGTTCTTTGATTTTGTGACATTCCCATAAGCTAGAGCCTGGAAACCTCTACTTCCAAACAGGAGAAGGAAAAAGATAGTGGAGAAGCTCTACCAACTTCTTAAAACTCAGCAATGAAGTGAAATATATTACCTTACTCCCATTTTATTGGCTAAATTTGGTCACATGACAGCCTTTCACTTAACAACTACTTCCCGAATTTAAATATGGAATGGAAAGCACATTTTTTAAAATAGAAAATGAGTCATCATAGCTACATTCATTTTTTAATAGGGAGAGATTCACCTTGATGTGTGATTACATAAAATGTGCAGATTACTCTCAAATTTTCCTCTTGTTCTACAAATTGATGGTACACAAATGTGTTAGTTTCTAGCATGATCCCTAATTTCTAGCTTATTTAATCACAAGTAACCATGTAGATCTCAGATGGAATCTCAATACTTCTAATTTTTCTGAAATCTCGGATACTCCTACACCATTACAGTGCTCATGGTGCATTGTTCTTAAAATTCTCCCTTTTTCTATCATCTGGCTACATGTTTCTTCAGAATTCTAAACCTCCTTGAATAAATTGTACCACTGCCACTCCCCATTTGAATGGTAGGAGATTACTTTTATACTATTCTGGTTGCTTCGAAAAGCAGTACTTACTTCGCACTTTTTGCTTGGTAAATTTCCTTGTGTATCCATAGACAAAGGGTCACCAGCTTGGTTTTCATGGACCACTAATTGTTTTTAAGTCTACTTCTATCATCAGACTTAAATTTAATAGGTAGCCATCAAAGTTTTGCTAAGAGATTGAATGCCCATGTTAGAATTGTTAAATAGGAAGTTACTTGAGTGTAATGTTTAAAAGATTATAGGTTCTAGAGTCAGACTGCCTGAATTCCTGTCTTGAGCTCTGCTATGTGTTAGTTATATAACTTTGAACAATTTACCAAATCTATCTGATGTTTAGGTTTTTCATCATTAGATGAGGAATAATACTAGTATCTGTGTTGGTGAGCTATTCTGAGGATAAAAGGTGGAAAATCTATGTAAGCACTTAAAAATGTTTTGTCAGATAGTGCATAATCCATAAATTCTAGCTGCCATTAACATTACTTTATAATCATCATCATCACCATCATCATTGTGCGATTTTTCCTCCAGGTGATGATGGTGTTTCTCTAATCATCTTTGATGATACATGAAGTCTACCTACTGCTCGTCTGCTGAGCATATGGTTGCTAGTCATCTAGTTCTTTAAGAATCTCTGAATGTGCTGTCAATAACTTGATTTAAAGTCATTATTTTTGGTCCATTTGGGAAATCCTCAAAGCTATTTGCATGGTGGATCTGTTCTAAATATGTTGCGGGACATATAAAGGAAGTACAGTTTTGTAGCAAATTATTTCTAAAACATGCATTTTTCTTATTTTCTCTTACATTGGAAGACTTTTATATAATATTTCATTTCATGTGGTCCTCATTATCTCAGTGAGAGCACTCTGAGAGAGAGCTGGGATCTTTTCCACAGTGTAGGCTGATTGTTGGGCTCCCTGCATATCCAAGGCCCAATCAAACTCAAAGCCCATAAGTACAGATCTCAAAGATTCATATGACAACTGTGGAGTCAGCAAGTACAGGAGACTTTGAAGTAGTACATATCACACTATAGGTTTCTCTTTCGAGAATTAGTAAGAGTTGTATGTGTTCAGAGCTTTCTCTCTGGGTTTCAGAAGCCACCTCCATATTACATCTCATTTCAACCTAGCTACAAAGTAAGAATTCACAGTTACTGCTGTACTACTATATTTAATGAAGCACAATGTGCTCTTTTACCATAGATTTCGTATGATGTGTTTAATTTAATGTATGTTTTTTTCTAATCTGTTCAGCAAGTTTTGGAACATGTCTTTTGTGAATTACTGAAATAAAGGCCCACAATCCTGAAAGACATTTTTATCAAACTAACTTTTATCAGTCACCCTCCACGTGCCGTAGGCCTCACAGCAGCAATCATTTTAGCTGTTCATTGGCTTTTTGTTCTACTCCATCTTAAACTGCTCCTCCCAATTATTATTTATTTCTACAATTATTTATACATGCAATGTATATACATGTAATTGTATTGATATAAACTGCATATATTCATAGATATAAATAATTATACATATTATTTATATATACAATATTATTTATAACAAGATAAATATGTTTAAATTTTCTAAAATTTTATATTTTAGTTGTAGTAATGTAGTAAGATATGTTGCTTCTTCTTTTTATAGTCACTTCATTTATTTGCCTTGTGCTAAAATTTGTTATAATTAAAATTTAAATGCCATGAATTTTTTACACATTGATTGTTTTAGTCTTTTATGTTGCTATAACAGAATACCATAGACTGGGTAATTTATAAACAATAGACGTTTATTTAGCTCACAATTGTAGAGGATGAAAAGTCCAAGAACATGGTGCCGGCATGTGGTAAGGGCCTTTGTGTTGTATCATCCCATGGCAAAAGACAGAAGGGTAAGCCACTGTCTGAAGCAGAGAGTACCCACCTCCCTAATGCCCATTTTTAAAGGCATTAAAGCTACCCCTGAGGGCAGAGCTCTCAGGGCTTAATGACATTGTAAAAGGCCCACCTCTTAATACTATTACAATGGCAATTAAATTTCAACATGAGTTTTGGAGGAAACATTCAAACCATAGCATTGACAAACTTTTTAACCATAGCATGTAATTTAATATAAATTAGATTTTTTAAACCAATTAACATTACTGAGGTAAAGAAAATGAAATTATATTATGTAATGAAAGAAAATTCAAACTTTATAGAAAATGCTTCAACTTATTTTTAGAAAGAACTTCAAATTCTATATGGTAAATTATAATTGTAAAAAAATTTTATTGCTCTGAGATTTATCAATTTCTCATGAAATATTTGATGTATTCTAGAAAATAGTTTAGGAAAAATATTTATGATCAATAGTAACTTGCTGAGTATTTAAAGATGGTATTTTGTTTGTGAAAGATTTCTCCATCACCCTCCATCCAAAAAAGGGGGAAATTAGTAAGAGCTGGAGGAATTGAGGGAAGGAAGCATGATCAAGATTAAGTGGTTAAACTTCCAGTTGTAAATGTATATTGGAAACGAAAAATACTAAACATGTTTCATAGAAAACTGTAGGCAATTATTAATGAAATTTGTATTAGTTTAATATCTTTTATGGTTGTGCCTACATTTTGAAAATAGAAAAAAATGAATAAAAATTATTTTATTAACTATATAGCACATACCTATATACATTATTGTAGTATAGCAAAGGTTTTCAAAGTTTGTATATTCTAAGGTAATTTGTTTATTATATCTAATAATAGTGTCCCCTTACTGAAGATAGAACAGTGAAAAATTTAATCCAAATTTCAGGCTATAGAAAATGAAACTGTGGAATCATTAGAATTGTGAATGTAGTCTGGATTCATTTTCCTCCCTGTGTGGTAAGCACCAACTGAAAGGCTTTCACAGAATATGGGATCCTGTAAAATTACAAGATTACAAATACCAAGGGCTAGGTTCTCTGTTTCTAATGTAGTGTTTTTCATTCCCAATGTACCTTTCTGTCTGTATGCACTTCCATAATAACATGACATACAGTCTTTTTGTCTCTTTAATATAAATGCTGTATGAGGGTTACACCACATGGCTACATATGGTGGTTTTATGGTTAGATATAAAAAATAAATTTCATATGTCTATGAGGAGACCAATATAGTGTAGGTTGTTGGAAAGAATGAGTGCTTATAAAAATTGTTTAGCTCAAATGCCACATCATTTTCTTGTACTATGGATTCAGGCCAGTAGTGAACAGTATCACATTGTGAACTGTATCAAACACTGAAAGATTTTTTTTTCTAGGAAAATAAGAAATAATGTGGCAAACACCTAGGGAAATAGTGTATTTTGAAGTAGCAAGCAAAATATTCATGAAGTTTTATTTGTAGGGGATGGAGAGGAAACATTTTGTCTATATAAGGTTCTTAAAAATGTATATTGGAATTTTATAGTTATTTAATTTTGGTGATTAACTGTTAACAGTCTTCTCTCATAAAACTACCCCTATTGAACATAGATATACTGGGTATAATATTAAAATTCTACCACTGAAAAACTTTGTCCAAATAGTGACAGTTTCCAAATCTGTTTCTTAAGTTGTCTTTGCATTTCTGTTCTAAAACTCCATTTGCAATGGTGTCAGTAAAAATTCAGTCTAGGCTGAAACTTGATATACCAAATAGCAGCTCTAGAGCAATTTAACAATTTTCCAGAAAATTGATATGGATTGTTTTATCCATAAAACAATGCTGTATGACTGTAAAAGAACAAAACAAAAAAGGATTCACTAGCTTGGTATTTCATCCTGCCTTTGTGTTTTAACGTCTTTGTTTTTGTTTTTTTCCTGGAAATCCATAGTACTATTACAAATGATACATATTGATTTAAGGTATTAAATAAGATTGCAGGGGGCTATCAATAAATAAAATAGCAGTTTGATAATAAGAATAAGAGTCGTTAGATTTCCCTCTTTATCTTACCTCTTTTACAACGTCTATTTTCAAATCATACATTTCAAGATACCAAGGTCTGGTAAAAGTTAAATCTTAGATTTATGGCCAGTTTGTAAACTTTATTACAGTTTCCTCAACTTAATTTCCCTTTCTGATTTATTGGGATACAGATATAGTTAGCAAAAAAAAAAAAAAGACATTGTATAGCAAAACAAAGTTGTCCTCATTGAAGCTTCAGGTTTTTTTTCTGATTCTGATGGTTGGGGAAAAAGTAGAGATTTCAACTGAAAAACAGGGGCTGGCAGCTTGCATGAGTCAATCTGGTTAGCAGTTCCAGAGAAATAAATGGGAGCAAAGCAGAACAGGTTGTTAGGTCTAGGTGGACAATATGCAGAGAGCAGGCTTGTTGCAGAAGTGGGAAAATAGCAGAGTGCTCACAAAACAGAGACTATTCTCAGGCAGAAGGCAGTAAAATAAAACTCAATATTAGAATAAAGACCTTATGGTTAGAGTTCTTAAATATATCTTTCCCATAGGTAGAACTTGGCTTATTTTGCTGACACATCTAAACCTCTATAAGAATCAGATGGGTGCTACTGGATGGAGGGGATGTGTACTGACAAGGAAAATGAAGGCTGACACCCAGTGATTTTTGAAATCCTATCACATCAATGATGTGGAACTAACTTTAGGAAATAGAACTTGCTTATTAGAGACTAAATAATTTTTAATACTTTTAAATGTGTGCAATGATTGTCTTGGCTAAAAAGTTCTATGGGTATAAAAAGGTATGCTTTTTTGCCCCCTTCTTTATTGAAGTATACTTTACATATCATTCCTTTACTCCATTTTAAGTGTACAATTAAATGATTATTAGTGAATTTACCAAGATGCACAGTTAATCACATAAATCAGTTTTAGAGGATTTCCTTCCCCCTATTGAGACCCCTAATTCCCTTCCCCAACTACTTTTCAAGCATGCCCCTCCCCTCCACAGTACCCATCACATCGCTCAGACGTGGGTCTACCCCCCACCCACTGAATCCCTAGTGAACATTACCACCATTTGAGCCCCATAGTGTTAATCAGTCAGTACCAATTTGATGGCGAGTACACGTGGGGTCCATTCTTCCAATCTTGTGTCACCTCACTTTGAATAATGGGCTCAAGCTTAATCCAGGATAATA
>CAUYRT010067801.1:0-42969 GCA_963574885.1 Lepilemur ruficaudatus | reverse complement strand
TCCAAAGAAGACAGAATAATGGCCAAAAAACATATAAAAAAATGTTCATCATCTCTAATCATCAGAGAAATGCAAATCAAAACCACAATGAGATACCACCTAACCCCAGTGAGACTGGCCTCTATCAAAAAATCCTAAAACAACAAATGCTGCCGAGGATGTGGAGAGACAGGAACACTCTTACACTGCTGGTGGAACTGAAAATGGGTGCAACCTTTGTGGAAAAGAATTTGGAGATGCCTCAAAGAGCTAAAAACAGAATTACCATTCGATCCAGCAATAGCGTTATTAGGCATCTACCCAAAAGAGCATAAGACATTCTATGATAAAGACATCTGCACCTGAATGTTTATGGCAGCACAATTCACTATCGCTAGGTCGTGGAAACAACCCAAATGCCCGTCAATTCATGAGTGGATTGTTAAAATTTTCTATATGTTCACAATGGAATATTACTCAATTTTAAGAAATGACAGTGAGCTAGCACCGCTTATATTATACTGGATTAAGCTTGAGCCCATTATTTGAAGTGAGGTGACACAAGACCTGAAGAATAGGGCCCACTTGTACTCGCCATCAAATTGGTATTGACTGATTTACACTATGGTGCTCAAATAGTGGGAGTGTTCACTAGGGATTTGGGGGGTGGGGGGTAAACCCACGTCTGAGAAATGTGGTGGGCACTGTGGAGGGGTGGGACATGCTTGAAAAGTAGCTGGGGAGTGGAATTAGGGGTCTCAATAGGGGGAAGGAATTCCTCAAAAACTGATTTATGTGATTAACTGTGCATCTCGGTAAATTCACTGAAAACCATTTAATTGTACACTTAAAGTGGAGTAAAGGCATGATATGTAAAGTATACTTCAATAAAGGAAAATATCATTAAAAGAAGAAAAAAGAAAAATCCAAATTATCATTAATACTTGTCACTGTTTTTTTTAATTGGAAGATTTTTGTTTATTTGATTATTTTACATTTTGATACATCTTAAATTCTCTACATGGACTATGAATTAATTTCATGATCAGAAATAGTTGATTTTTTTAAGCTTATAGTACAAAAGAGGCACGTGATTCTCTATGTGACTGGCATGTATTAATGGAGACTTTTCCATGTATTCATTCATTTTCAAAAGTATAACTGTTTTCCTTAACCTAGCCATAAAAAGTTTGTGTTGAGAGGTAAAACAGCCTTCCTGAGGACACCAGTAATGAGCCTACAAAGTAAAACAATGTGTACACCGTGGTCGTCTCATTATTAAGGTATCCTGACAATACTTCTGAAGAGTCACTATGGTATTTCTTTTATTTGCTCCCAAGATTGTGTTGATACAAAAAGGGTAATATTTTTACCTGTTATAATTTTGAGCTTTGAAAGTCAGTATTTTGGATTCTGTCAGATTCTATAAAAATTTTATGAGTACCGTCATAGCATGACACGGCTATTGTTAAATTTAATCAATATATACTTTTTAAGCCCCAAGCCTCTGATCAGAGGTCTTAGTAAAAGGGAAAATATTAGGTATAGGCAAAAATTTAAAAATATTAATGTAAAGCTGCCAAATACTTTTAACATAAAAAAGATTATTTTTATAATAAAATCCTTCATGATCTTGATATATCAGATGTTATGAGTCTTATTCTTAGAGTTCTTTGAATATTAATTGGTTTAACCCATAAGTCAATGTTGAATGTTGAATCACAGATTTAGGCACTTCATCTATTCTTGATTTTAATTGAAATAGTTTTCTAATGTCAACATCTAGTATAATATTTGATTAAACAATTTCAGAGTTTTGTTGGCAATGACTACAAAACTTTATGAATCTCTTTTTCAGTATCTATAATTGTAATAATATCTTGCATTCTGTTATTTATGATATAACTGTTCACATTGATAGATTTGGTTAGTGTTACATTATTGGCATTAACCAAACTTGGTCATAAATTATTTAGATATACTCTTGTTTTTTAACAGCTAACGTCTTATTTAGGGTTTTCGTGTCTGTATTTATTAGGAAGTTTAACTCTCCTTTCTTTGTAGCACAATTATCACTATTGGATAATCAATCAGTTTTGACTTTACAAAATTATTTGGGGAATTTTCCATCTTCTTCTATAGATTCATTTATATAACATCAAAGTTATATACTTTTTAGAGAATCTGATATCATAACAAGTCTACAGTGGTTTTAAAACAAGTCTGCACAAGGATACAGAAGATGAAATGTATGTCATAAAGTTATCACAGTCATAAGAGATAGAACTAAAGTGTTACAAGTACCAGATGAGGGGAGAATTTAGTTTCAACAATATGTGGACCGTTCACATATTGTGCGTTTGTTTCTAAATAACTGTTGACTGCTAACCATTTTCTGGAAGTGTGACCAGAAAAAGATAGTGACTTGTGAGCACAAGACGATATTGCCCTTGGCCTACTTTAAGTTTAAAATGTATCTACATCATTGCTGTACTCCTCTGCCAAATTTTTGTTCTCTAATGTGCACTCTGACACTGATTACTCAGGGTCAAAACTCACTTGGAAACAAAGGAAATAGCCAGTCAGCATCTAAATATATCTCCCTTGCGTGATTTGCTTAAGGAGTGAGACCAAGAGTATTTATTGCCAACTGGAAATTCGCCACGAAGATTCTCAAGTGTGCTAAATCCCAGTGTTAATTAAATTTTAAGTGAGGGAATTGCATTAACTGTTTTAGATCTCAAGGGCACTGTTTGGTCCAACCTAAAGCAGTAATTTTCTGACTTTGACCCAAGTGACCCATTAGAATTAATGACATTTTCAAAAATTGCTTATTTTCTCCCTGCAAATTCATAGGGATATTGACTGGGTAATTATCTAAGTTGTATCAGATGACACTAGTAACATCAGGGAGGAAAGTTCATTGAAGCAGAAATAATTAATTGTACATTAGAATAGTTGTATGTATCTTTTTAAAAGATCACCCTGGGGTAAGCTCCACCAATACAGACAATTTATCCCCGAACACATGAATCCTGATACCAGAGCTAGTTGACTGAAATATTCACATCCACATTTAATAAAAGAGTTCTAAGAGGAAAGAGATTGACTTGAAGTTGTCCTTAATACAATAGAACAATATGAAATATAATTTCAAGTGAAATAGCAATAACACAATTAAAGTTTAATTATTACAAACTGACTTTTGCACACTCACATACTGAACAAGAATACTGACTAAATGTATTACCCAAGATAAAAGAAAATATACATGGTTGATAGGATTAAGCAGCTAATACTAGCCTCCCATTCCTGTACCCACTCAACCTACACATGACTAAGCCCAAGAAAACAGCTTTTATTAGTCAATGCTGAGTAACTTTTGCAAATAAGCCAACATGGGAATATAGCATAGATTATAAAACAGGCAAGTGGACAAACAAAAACAGTTAAAGAACATACATCCTAAGGAATGAAGTCATAATTCTTCATAGTCACAAACAAATTAAGGTGTCAGAGAAGAGGATTTATGTCAAACATTGATGAAAAATAATCTGTTAAGTGTCCAGACACAATAAAAAATGCCTCCTGTTTTTATTTGATTGTTTTTGGAAACCGTATAAGAATGAAAAGAGAAAAAAAACAAATTGCCAGACAACTTCTAACTACCATTTAATAAATACAAATTTATAAACAGTGAAACCCTAAAGAATAATGCAGCACCATTGCTGGATTGGAAGTAAATACAGAAAATCTCAAAAGTATCAAAAGTGAAGCTCTTATCTGAGAAAATACATTTAGGAAGTTCGATTGCATTACAATTTTGTTTACCTTATGATAGTTTTAAAATAAGATTGCAAATTCTTTGGGACTCCTCCTGTTGAGAATTGGTCTGAATCTGGGAGAACTTTGAACAAGAGAATGCAGCAGAAGCCATTTCCTTAATTTCTGAAACTAGGACAGAAAGGATCATGCAAATTCCACATAGTTCTTTGGACTTTTTGATCTCTAGAGGAAGTGATCTGACATATGAGAAACTCTCCTAAGGCAATCCTGCTGAGGAGGCATACAGGTGCCCTAGAAGATCACCTAGATGAACACTCAGCTGGTTACTGGGATCAACTGCTAATCGTATGTGAGAGCCACTGTGGCTATCAAGTTCATTTATTCTTCTGTTAGCAGGGTCCTAGCCAACATCTGACTTGAACCACATGCTAATTGCGAGGAAGAACCACCCAACTGACCATTTCCAAATTTCTAACTCACTACATTATATGCAAAAAAATGTTATTTAAATCTGTTAATTTGGGGGTAATTTATTATGCAATAATAACGTACAGAACAAAATTCAACACCCAGAAGTGGAATGCTTCTATTTAAAAAACAAACAAACCAACAAACAAACCAACCTAAAATGTGTGGCATTGAATCTGGGACTTGGTAGAAGACAGGAGCTGGAAAATCTTTGAGAAGCTTGATAGCAGAAGCCTTAAGCATGTGAAGAGACGAGGGTTTAGGGAAACTAAAGAACATGCTATTGGAATTTGGAGGGTAGGGGCCTTACTCTTCTCATGCTGTGGTAGAAAGTTTGGCAACACTGTTGCCTGTAATAGCATAGAAAATAGGAATTGTGCTTAATGAATTCCATGATTTAGCAGAGAAGATTTCCAAGCAGTGATGGAAATGCCAAAAAGGTTTTTTCTAGATTCCTATTTTTAAATATGAGGAAAAGAGATGAACTTAAGAACAAATGATCCAGTTTTCAAACAGAATTTAGAAGAATATAAGGAGCCAGGATTTACAGGGCTCAAGCATAAAACCTCACCTACAATCTTTCCAAAGAAAGAAGAACTTCAAAGTAAGAGTGAGGTTCACCACAAGTATCAAATCCACACCATTGTCAGATTAACATGGTCTCAGGGAAAAGATGAGACCACAGGTGTGATCATGAATGTAAAACCATTCGTTAAGAAGTAGAAAGATTTAAAGCCGTGCCTTATTGACCCTTTCAAACATGCAAAGGATCTTACAGTTTATGCCTTTTAGATCTAAGGAAATTAGGTCAGCATCTCATTAGAGAGAGCTGCACTCTTGTGTTCATTACAGCATTATTCATAAAAGCCAACATATGGAAACAGCCTAACTGCCCATTGATAAATGAACAGATAAAGAAATCATCCATATATAGCTATCATTTTATGTCTTGATTCTTGTAAATAATTTTAAGATTCATTTGCATTGTTGCACGTATTGGTAGTTTGTGATTTCAATGACTGAATGGTGTTCCATTATATAGATGTGTTTTATTCATTCTGCTCTTGAGGCACTTTTGGTTACAAAGAACAGAACTCCTAGGAATAGTCTTCATAGGTGTGTGTATGTATATATGTGGATATATGTTTTCATTTGTTTAGTAAATACCTAGGAACTCTTGAATCATAGGATAGGAATAAATTTGACTTCATAAGAGACAAACAAAGTTTTTCCTGACTGTCCATGTTATATTCCCACAAGCACAATATGAGAATTTCGGGAGCTTCATATTCTTGACAACATTAGCCATTCCAGTTGGTGTGTAGTATATCTCAATATAAATTTCATTTGCATGTTTATTGTTATGTGTTTGCTGTCAATTTGTATATCAAAATTTTTAAAGTTAAATTATTTTCTTAGATACTCCTTCTCATAGTAGCAAGAATCATGTTAATTTTGTTCACTAATGTGTCCACACACTTAGGATTATGCCTCAATAGTTATGTTTTGAATGACCAAGGGGAAGTTTAAAATAAGATCGCTAGATATTCACTGCTGGATATCTACACAATGGAAATGAAGCCATTTTTAGCAAAAAGACACCTGCACTAGAATGTTTATCACAGCACAACTCATAATTGCAAAGGTATGAAATCAACCTAAGTGCCCTTCAATTCATGAGTGGATAAAGAAAATATGCTATATATGTGTGTGTGTATATATGTGATACACACACACACACATACACACCATGGACTAATACTCAGCCATAAAAATGAATGAAATAATGTCTCTTGCAGCAACATAGAGGAAACTGGAGACCATTATCCTGAGTGAAGTATCTCAGGAATGGAAAACCAAACACCATAAGTTCTCACTAACAAATAGGAGCTAATATTGGTGATGTGTACACATGGGCATAAAGTGACGGAAAGGACGTGAGAAACTGAAAAGAAATGAGGGCACAAGGGTGAGTGTGGGATAAAAACCTATTGGGTACAATGAACACTATTCTCATGATGGGCACACCAAAAGCCCCGACTTAAGCATTATACAAGATATCCATGTAATAAAAACACTTGTACCCCCTAAAAAAAGATTGCTAGAAGAGTCCTTAGTTTTTAAAGCACTCATGCTGCTTTCAAATATCTTATTGTCTAATTCCAGTTCTTACAATTTGCAAATGTGAAACATTAGTCAAGCACTTATCTCATTTTGACTCAATTTCTTTATATTTACAATGAGGATAAAGAACTTCACCACTTTATTGTGTTGCTATGAGAAATAAATACAAAGTTCTTTGAACAGTGCCTGAAATTTTTCAAGATTCAACAGATGTTAGCTATTGTTTAAAAAACATGCATATATATATATTTTCTATATACACAGTTTTTAAAAATACATGTTAATTGCCATAGGAAAAATGAAGAAATTAGTGAACACAGAGCATGTAATTTTAGGTATCTCCCGGGCTCAGAATTAAGGGCACCAGACAGTGTGCACTATAGCTGTCAGTCCTGCTACTGTGGCTATTTGTTTTGCACTCATCCATATTCACAGTAGTTCTCACATGACCTTGAAGCATTTTCTCCTCCTGACTCTTTGTCATTCTTTCTCTATCAGCCGACTACACAGTAATTGCTGCAGGACCCCAAGTTTATCACAACACCTGTTTCTCCAAATCTCTACTATTGTGGGAGCAAATTTTTTATGCAAAAATGTATACAGAAATACTTCTTTGTCTTTCAAAAAAATGTGTGTTTCTTTTTACTAAAACAAAATATTTTATTGTAAAGTACATTTAGGCCTGAATTAAAATTCCTAGCTTCTGGCTATTAACATCACTTCATTTGCTTTTCTAGGTTTTATTACCTTTTAATGAAGCAAAATGTGTTCTTTATGCTGTCTTGCATTTAAAAAATGCGAATGGGTAAGAAAACTTAGAAAAACATAGAAGTAAAAAATCTATGAACATAATTACACTATTACCTGCATTTTAGATATTTCCTTTCAACACATAGGGCCCTAACAAGCCCAGCCTACTGTTTTCTTCAAGAGATCTTACCTGTCTGTAAGAATTGTTTCAGTTCAAAAGAAGCCTCCATTGTCCAGGCTAGCTCTCAAAAATGTTAGCTTTCTTTCATTCTGCATCTTACAAGCAATTTGCTTTATAGTCAATTATCTATTTGGTTTTCAGACCAGTAGGAGGCATCATTAGGTTGCTCTGAGAACTCAGCTGGATGTGAGAAAGATGTACTATATCCTAGAGTTACCAACATGAGGCTACAGAGGTGGGTTTGGATTTCCTTTCCTGAGCTCAATGCAACAAGCTTAATAGATGACCTAAGAAGTAACCTTATACATAGAACCAGAGGTTTCTATTTAGTGTAGTTAAATTTGGTGAACAAATTGTTACATTTCAAATGTAATGCCATACCTTCCTTAAATTGAGTATCGGAAACCCACAGTAGTTTTATTTCATTTGGTTTAATTACAGTTTATTAAAAATAAACTTTCTAGAGTCCTAAATGATTGTTTTTGAAATTTTGTCAATTTTAGCATTGCCTTTGGTGAGATTTGCAGAGCTTCTCATTAAGTCATTCTAGTAGTTCCACCTAATCTGCTTAGTTCTAATGTATTAACAATTACTGACATTTGAGATTAGATATGCTATTTTGCATTTACTTTTTACTTGATTTTCTCTTGCTTATTTTTTCTCCTCCTTTGACTTTTTGTTTATATATTTTTCACTCTAGTAGCTCATTAATTATACATTCTTTCACTATTGTTTATTGATTACTCTAGAAAGTGCAAGCTGTGTTCCTGTTATCTAATACAAAGAAATTATTTTATGATTTACTTCACATATCATTGATCTTAAAATATTTTACTTATATTTATGCCTTCCTACCTTATGTACTACAGTTTTTATGAATTTAGATAAATAGATGATAGATGGAGACAGAGATAGATAAAAATGTTTGCGCTATTGTTGTTCTTTTATAAAACTAATTATCCACATACTAAGGCAGCCCTCTATTTTTCTTTCCTTTCTGCATACAGAACTTTTACTTATAGTTATTATTTTTCAACCCAAACAATGCAAAGTAGTATATTCTTGAGTAAGTTTTCCTGATGACCAACTATATAATTTCCTCTAAGTGACACATTTTACCTTTACTCTTAAAGGATATTTTTGGCTGATTGTTACTGCCTTTCGCTGCTTTAAAAGTGTCATTTTCTTCTATCCTATCTTCCAACTCACCCATTTCCTTTTCAGTTGTATCTTACTAGATTTTAAGATACATTAATTTCATAATTTAGTTATTGAATTTTCAGCTGTAGACTTTCAATATGGTATTTTTATAGTTGCCAATGCTTTCCCCTAAATATTTTCTTTAACATGCTAATCATATTTATTTCATAGCCTATGTCTGATAATTTCATAATTTGGATGACCTATAGATATGTTTTTAAATTGTTTTTTGTCTTTTTCCTCTGTTGGTTTCCTATTATGTTGCCATATCTTTATCTGTCTCTGTTTTTTTTTTTTTTTAATGCTTTACATGAAAATGGTGGAGATAACTTGAGGCTCCGAATAGTATTATCTTATTTTTAGTTCTGGCCTGATTGTCAGATAGTGGAAGATTATTTTGTCCATTCCATAATCGACTCAAATGTAGGCTTCAGTTCTTCAGAAAGCTAGTCTGTATCCAGGAAAATTTAAAAGACAGTATGAAATCTTCTGAATTTTGCAGAAATATGGCTATTAGCCATATTTGTCTGTTTATTTATGCTGTGATAGTTGTGTCCATGCCAACTTTTTTTTTTAATTTAAGGGTATTACAGGGGTACAAATGCTTTGGTTACATAAAGTGCCTTTGCATCGCCTGGCAAGCGTGCCCATACCATAGACAGTGCCCACCGCATCCATCAAGTGTGGATTTACCCATGCCCGCCTTCCTTCCACCTGCCCGACACCTGATGAATGTTACTTCTCACATGTGCACATTAGTGTTGATCAGTTAGTACCAATTTAATGGTGAGTATATATGGTGTTTGTTTTTCCATTCTTGTGATACTTTACTTAGAAGAATGGGCTTCAGCTCCATCCAGGATAATACACCAGGTAGTTCATTTATTTTAATGGCTGAGTAGTACTCCATGGTACACATATACCACATTTAATTAATCCACTCATGTGTTAATGAGCACTTGGGTTGTCTCCATATCTTTGCAATTGTGAATTGTGCTGCTACAAACATTTGAGTGCAAATGTCTTTTTTATAGAATGTCTTTTTTTCCTTCGGGTAGATACCCAGTAGTGGGATTGCTGGATCAAATGGTAGTTCTACATTTAGTTCTTTGAAGTATCTCCAAATTACTTTCCATAGAAGTTGTACTAGTTTGCAGTCCCACCAGCAGTGTATGAGTGTTCCTATTTCTCTGCATCCACGCCAACATTTGTTGCTTTGAGACTTTTCAATAAAAGCCATTCTCACTGGAGTTTGGTGATATCTCATTGTGGTTTTGATTTGCATTTCCCTGATGATTAGAGATGTTGAACTTTTTTTCATGTTTCTTGGACATTAGTCAATCTTCTTTTTAAAAGTTTCTGTTCATGTCTTTTGCCCAGTTTTTAGTGGGGCTGTTTGATTTTTTCTTGCTGATTTTCCTTAGTACTATATATTCTAGTTATTAGCCCTTTATCAGATGTATAGCATGCAAATATTTTCTCCCATTCTGTAGGCTGTCTATTCACTCTAGTGATAGTTTCTTTGGCTCCATATACTAGAATTCTGCTTTTGTCATATGTGAACATTTCAAAAAGTAAGTTGCTGCTGAACAGTGACGTTTTAGATTATTCTCTCATAAAATGACTTTCACACACTGCAATTTGGTGATAAAGAAGGAAGACATAGACATGCAATAATAGAACAGCATTAGTTTATCTATTTTTCTTTTCTCATATTATGTAATTTGCAGCTTCTGTCAATGTTGTTTTATAACCCTACTCCAAATGCTCCCTCTTAAAATATTTTAATAACATATATTTTGGTATTCTTTTACTTATTTATTGGGTCAACATAAAAATCACAATTTCCTTCAAATTTTCAAGTTATAAGATTTTAAAATATCTAATTTTTCGCATTGTATGTTTTTGACTTTTAGAAAATGTGATTTAATATTCTTATCTCTAGCATCACATGATTACTTAACTTCTCTTTACTGCTGCATTTGAGTATAATCAATATTCTTTTTTTTTGTGAAAAATCTAACAATTTCACTTTATTTACAAAAAGTGATTTACATAAGATTTGCTAAAACCTGGTTTATGGAGGTAGAACATATCTAGAGACACTAGGTTGCCCTTACCACTTGAGTGTAAAATTTGTGTCTCTATCGACAATTTTGTAAAACGTCGCTTTTATATATATTTTTTTTATTACAGCATATTATGGGGGTACAAATGGTAAGGTTATGTACATTGCCCTTGCCCCCCTCCCCCCTCCAGTCAGAGCCTCAAGCCTGACCATCCCCCAGATGGTGCACATCGCACTCATTATGTATGTATACACCCATCCCCTCCTCCCCGCTCCCATCTGCCCGACACCCAATAAATGTTGTTCCTGTGTGTTCACTTAGGTGTGGATCAGCTAATACCAATTGGCTGGTGAGTACATGTGGTGCCTGTCAATATTCTTTTTAAAATTCAAACTTATCAATTGACCTTTTCTAAGATTTCATAATGATAGTATGGATTCTTAGTATTCTTCTTATTAATATTTTACAATAAACTTCATTTTTCTATTTTTCATTTCCCATATACAAAAAGTTTATTTTATTTATCTGTAGTATATAGTATATTATGTAGAATTATATGATCTAATATGTAATATTATAAATAAAGATGTCACAGGAATGTTGTGAGTTAGTTGAAATTGGCATCTTTGTAGTAGGTTCTGTACCGGGCACTAGAATATAATATTTATCAAAACAGATACTGTCCTTATCTTGCCCTTATCCTCACAAAGCTTAGCACCAGATGAGCAAGACCCAAACATAACAAACACTAAAACAAATAAATGTCTTTGTAAAAATAGAAGTAAATATTCTGCCCTAAAAGATAGTTCCTATATTTAGTATGAGCACATTTAGTGATTTGTTAACCTAGACTAGCCTCATCTATTATACACATATTCTATATTCTTCCCTGGGATAATTTTAGAAATAATAATTTTAATGTCCAAAGCAGGGTTTCTCAACCTTGGCCTGAATGGCATCTTGCAACAGGTAATACTTTATTGTGTGGAGCTGCCCCATGCATTTTGATACTTAGCAGTATCCCTGGCTTCTAACTACTAAATGCCACCAGCATGCCCCTCATTTGTGTATTCAAAATGTCTCCAGACATTACTAAATCTCTCCTGAAGTGCAAAACTGTCCCCGTTGAGAACCAGTGACCCATAGGGTTTTTACAAATGGATCAATGGTATAATATATTAAAGGCTATTATGTTTGCATCTGTTAGAGGTTTCCTTTAGCAGTTAGTAGAGGAGTCTGAGAGCTATCAGGAGGTCAGCATCTAGATCCTTTGCTGGAGACAGAGCCAGAGGGTACATCTGTTCAACCTCCTTGTAGAGCAGGGAATATATCAGAGTGGTTTTGATGATGGAAACATGAAGAATTGTCCCCAGTGATCACCTTAATATGGGATATGTCATGATAGGGTAGAGAATTGGGAAAAGAATAGTACTTGTAGCTGAGAATAGTAAATATTATATTTAATTAACAATGCCAAATTATTCAATAATTTCAAATTATTTCCTCTTCAAGCATTGTATCAAAATTACTTTCGAGTGGTAAAATAAAAAATAAAAACAGTAAAGTAACATACCTTTTTTTTCTCCAAGCCTTCAAAGGAAATGTTTTCATCCCCAAATTACAAACATACAAGAAGTCTATACAAAGATGTGCAAAACAGATCTCGATAAGCCACATGATCAATTTTGTTTTTTTAGAAAGAATATCAGCATTTCCCTTTATTATGCAGAATTGGGCATAAAAGTTGAATCAAATTTAACTTCATATTGCATAGAAGTATGTAAGAATTATCTTACATTAATATTACTTTCAATACATTAATTCAGCATAAGCTTTATGATTAATACCTATGTATTCAAAACAAAACATGGTTCAAATCCCCTAGAAAAAACTTCCTACTGTATCTTCATTTCCTTTTCACATTCTTTATATAAGTACGGGCTGTTAGCAGGTGGCACAATCTGATTATTAACATTTGGTAGCAAGGGTAAGAAGTGGGAAATTTTAAGGGTTATTAAGCGTCAGGGGGCAATTTTCATCCTGGCACATGGGCAATTAGCATGTCGTACCATTAACTTTAATGGGAGTTGTGTGACTAATCTGGAAATTTTCACAATGGATCAGCACAAAGTTATGTAGTACAGGTGTTAAATGTTGATGGAATTAAAATCAGAACTGAATTAATTAAAAGATCAAGAATAAAAACAGACACATCGACCAATGGAACAGAATAGAGAACCCAGAAATAAAGACACATGTCTACAGCCAACTGATTTTCAACAAAGTGCCAAAAACATACATTGGGTAAAGGAAAGTCTCTTCAATAAATGGTGCTGGGAAAATTGGATATCCATATGCAGAAAAGCGAAACTAGACCCCCATCTCTCACCACACATAGCAATCAACTCAAAATGGATTAAAATTTAAGTGTAACTCCCAAAATCATGAAAGTACTAGAAGAAAACATAGAAAAAACACTTCAGGACATTATAATAGTTAAGACAAAGATTTTATGGCTAAGACCTCAGAAGCATAAGCAACAGAGGCACAAAGAGACAAGTGGGACTGCATCAGGCTAAAGAGCTTCTACACAGCTAAGGAAATAGTCAACAAAGTGAAGAGACAACATCCAATGCTTCAAGCCTTGCCATTCGTTTAGCAAGGGACTAATACCCAGAATATACAAGGAACTCAAACAACTCAACAATTAAAAAAACTGGTTAAAAATGAGCAAGTGATATATACATATATGCATTTTGAGTACTGTGTATATATATGTGTGTGTATATATATATATATATATACACATACAGTACTCAAAAAAAGACATACAAATGGCCAAAAAGTATATGAAAAAAAGGCTCAACATCACTAATCAGGAGGGAAATGCAAATAAATTCATAACCATATTGACATATTACTTCACACCTTTCACAATGGCTATGATCAAAAAGTCAAAAAATAACAAATGCTCGTGAGGATGCAGATAAAACAGAACTCTTATTTACTGTTGGTTGGAATGTAAATTAGTATAGATATTATGGAAGATGGTATGGAGGTTCTTCAAAAAACTGCAAATAGAACTAGCACATGATCCAGCAATCCTATTACTGGGTATATATCCAAAAGAAAGGATATGAGTATATCAAAGCAATATCAACACTTTCATGCTTATTACACTATTCCCAACAACCAAAATAATGAATCTATCTAAATGTCCATGAACAAATGAATGGATAAAGAAACTGTGGTGTGTATATATATAGACACATACTCAATAGACTACTATTTAACCGTTAAAAAATGAAATCCTGTAATTTGCAATAGCGTGGATGAATCTGGAGGATATTATGCTATGTGAAATAAGCCAGACACAGAAATATAAATACCACATGTTTTCACTTACATATGGAAGCTGAAAAAGTTGATCTCATGGAAGTAGAGAGTTGAATAGTGGTTAATAGATGTTGGGAAGGGAAGAGGTGAAATTGGAATAAGGCGAAGATGGTTAATGGATACAAAAGTACAGTTAATTGCAGGAATAAGTTTTAATGTTCTGTAGCACTGTAGGTTAACTATAGTTAACAATATTTTATTTTATATTTTCAAATAGCTAGAATAGAAGATTTGGGAAGTTCCCAACACAAAGAAATGATAAACATATGAGGTGATGGGTATCCTAATTATACTGATATGATCATTACACATTGTATACATGAAATATAATATTACACTGTACCCATAAATATGTACAAATTATGTCAATTAAAAATAGTAATAATAAAGGTACTAATGTCCCCGTTTGTCACAATGGCAATTAGAATTCAAGATGAAAACCATTAAAGAAGAATAGAAAGTCAAATAGACTGTCTTACAAAAGTCAAGTTTTCTATGTGCCAGCCTAATACAGTATAATCAGTATACATTAATAAAGCTCCAAGTTCTCTGTACTATATTTTTATTTTCTCACTTCTTTCTTAGCTCATACATCACCCAGGGTATATTATCTATGTTTTCACCACTAGTTCTCTTTCTTTTGTTGTAATAAAATCACAAAAATGGTAAAATTTTGATGTAGTCTATGATTTGCAATAAATAATTTTCCCATTTTTTTTTCCATAAAGTATGCCTACTTCTAACCTGACCCAGCAGGCTTCCCAAATAGGGTTCCTCACCATAAATGGAATTTTAGTGAATTTGGTGTTGGGAATTTCCCCCCATTTCTTGTAAAACTTCTAACCAAACTGGAGAGCTCTCATCTCTTTTCTGGGAGTACTGAGCAGATGAGAAATTCAGATGTAAGATCTTTTGAAAAGAGAGAAGAAAATTACACGTAAGAATTAAGTTAACAAAATTAGAGGACTCTTTGCATGCTAGCCATATTGGAAGAGAGTGCCTAAACTTATCATCTTGATGGGAAAAGGAGTTGATGTGAAGATAAATCAGAAAGAGAAATGACCTGAGAAAAAATGAGAATTGAGTAACAATTGGCTGTCACAGTAGGAAATATCACCAACAATATGGGCATTCCTGGACTTTTAATATGCAATTAATTTTGTAATCTGAGAGTTTATTAAGTATTAATATACTAGGTTGTAAATTGCTGACTAGATTATGTTGCATAAACAAATAGTAGTTAATTTTCTTTTTTAAGAAGAGTAAGAAAGATTGATAGCTGTGGTAACTCTCATTTGCCCTTTTATTGTAAATAGCTGTAATACCGGGGGAAAACAAAATTTAGGCATTTGAAACCGGTAACAGGAACCTTGAAATAAGGGAAGCAAGTAAGGTGAGACCTTGAATTCTTAAGCTATATTCCTGGGAATATTTTATAAGCAGAAGCTTAGGGAGTTTTGTAATACCAGTAATGTGAGCAATGGAGTAACATCAAGTGAATAAAATTCCATGGTGCAAAACAATGTATATTATGACTCATTTACATAAAGAAAATGTGTGTGTATAATATACACTATAGGCACTGTCAGAATACATATCAAACGTTTTTCACCTTTAGGTATGGAATGAGAATGAATTAGTTGTGAAATGATATTGTCTTAAAAGCCTCAATATGCATGGTAATTGCTTAAATTTTTAACAGTGATATATTCAAATATTACTTTCATAAATTAAAAAATAGCTCATGTTATGAAAACAAAATAAGGCCTTGATATTAATTTGAGGGCTAGGAAACAATAGCCTTTGCTCATTAAAAATGGAAGCTGTAAGATTGCATATTTTTCCCAATGAACTTCAATCAAGCTTTTGCATTTTGAATGGAAAAAAAGATGCCTGTATAACTTTATCCACTTTTTCTGAAATTTTTCTCTATAGAGAACACAAAGCAAAATTGTATAAAAATGTATATGTGTAAAGTCCATCTCAGCCATAGTTTCAGAAAACAGTGTGAAGTCCTCAGGTAGGGCTTCCTAGGTCTGGATCCAAGTTAACTTGAGTGCTGTATACACTACAATCCATTTTTACCAGACTGCTTTTTATCTCCTGTAACATATCGTATGTATTCACCCATTTAGTTTTACTTATTATTTCTCGAATTTTGGAACTCCCTTCTCCATTTCTACCTGCCAAAATGCTAATCAGCCACTGGCACCCAGCGCAAGTGTCACTTCCACGATTATTGTGTGACTGTCTGACCTTCTGGTAATTGCTTCTTCACGTGCACATTCACACACTGTCTTCTAATACTGACATTGTGCATATTTCAGTCTCCACCACTAAACACCGTCTTCTTTAGGGCAGAGGTTATGTCTTAATAAATATTAAATTACTATCTGCACCTAGAATAAGATCTTTTACATAACAGATGTTGGATTGACTGGAATATAATTGTGACATGTTCTCGTTTCACCCTGTCCGACAGCACCGATCTAAAAAGAAGGTTGGTGATGATGGGGGAGATTTTGTGAAATTTTTTAATGCCACATTGTCACAGAAAAAATGAGAGCTATGATCAGCTTTTGTGTAGTAAATCAAAGAGTGTTTTAAAATAATCTCTGAATGTGTACGGATTTGCAGTGTAATATTGAAAATGATTAATTAGAAATATACTCTGTAAAAATGTTTTCAGATGTCTCCTTGTGGTTTTTATTTCTATTTCCCTGATGATTAGAGATGTTGAACATTTTTTCATGTGTGTGTGTTGGCCATTAGTCTGTCTTCTTTTCAAAAGTTTCTGTTCATGTATTTTACCCACTTTTTAGTGGGGTTGTTTGATTTTTTTCTTGCTGATTTGCTTGAGTTCTTTATAAATTCTAGTTATCAGCCCTTCATCAGATGTACAGCAAGCAAATATTTTCTCCCATTCTGTAGGTTGTCTGTTCACTCTAATGATTTTTTTCCTTGGCTATGCAAAAACCAAGGAAATTTGATTTGATCAGGTCCCATTTATTTATTTTTGTTGTTGCTGTGATTGCTTTTGGGGTCATCTTCTTAAATTCTTTGCCTAGGCCGATGTCTATAAGAGTTTTTCCAACATTCTCTTCTAGAATTCTTATAGTTCAATGTTTTAGGTTTAAGTCTGTTATCCATTGTGAGTTGATTTTTTTAAGTGGCGAGAGGTGAGGTTCCTACTTCACTCCTCTACATGTGGCTATTCAATTTTCCCAGCACCATTTATTGAATATGGATTCCCCCCCCCACCGAGTGTATGTTTTTGTATGCTTTGTCAAAGATCAGATGGCAGTATGAGGATGGTTTTAACTCCAATGAGAAGGACTTTTATCAAAAAGTCCCAAAACAACAAATGTTGGCATGTATGTAGACAGATAGTAACACTCATACAATGTTGGTGGGACTGCAAACTAGTACAACCTCTATGGAAATTAGTATGGAGATAACTCAAAGAATTCAAAGTAGAACTACTGTTTGATCCAGTAATCTCACTACTGGGTATTTACCCAAAGGAAAAAAAAAGACATCTGCACTTGAATGTTTATAGCAGCACAATTCACAATTGCAAAGACATGGAAACAACCCAAATGTCCATCAGTTCATGAGTGGACTAATAAAATGTAGTGTATGTATACCATGGAGTACTACTCAGCCATAAAAAATGGCAAATTAATACCTCTTGTATTAACCTGGATGGAACTGGAGACCCTTCTTCTAAGTGAAGTATTACAAGAATGGTAAAACAAATACCACATGTACTCACCATTAAATTGGAACTAATCGATCAACATTTATGTACACATATGGAAAAAACATTCATTGGAAATCAAGCAGGTGGAAGGGAAAGGAGGGAATGGGTAAACTCATACCTAACAAGTACAATGCACACTATCTGGGTGATGGGCACACTTATAACTTTGATTCAAACTGTACAAAAGTAATTTATGTAACTAAAACGTTTGTACCCTCATAATAAGTTGAAATAAAAAAAGTTTTCAGATAGCATTCTTTCCATAGCTTTTACTCAACTAGATACTAAACTAAAATTTTTGTTTCACTTAATCTGCTATGTGTCATTTTTCATCTTTATTTTACAACACTGAGTTTCATGTTTACATAACTCTTTTAAATTGTGCCATAGGAAAAAATATCTGTATATATTTTTTTAATGTGGATTACCAAAGTTTCAATTAGCTGCTGGAATTTCCTTTTGAAGCAGAAAAAACTGTTGCCTAGGAGCCCAAGAAGAAAGATAATTGCCCTGTTAGGAATGGGAAGTGATTTTTCCTTTATTGGACAGGGAGAAAAGGAGGGAAAGACAATTTTCCACAGAATATAAACAGTAGGTCACAGTGACAGTATCTTGGGTCTAAGAAGAATGTAGGACCTAGAATAATGGAGTCAACTCAATGAAAGGAAAGGGGTGGTCCAAGATATGGGGTGAGAAATGGAGAGACTTCCAAGATTTACAGTCAAGTTACCTACATTGTGGCAAGTTGAGAATGATGTATCCTGCTATAAGTTGATTTATTATAAAAAGAACTGTTTCAGAATTCATCATGTGCTTTCTAAAGACAGGTATCTAAACATGAACTACGTCTAGAATTAACAAAAGTACAGACCCCTCTAAGTCCCCTGGGTGGTGGCAGACTCTTTTGATAGGATAATATGCTGGAGGTCCGAGGAGGAGATATGAAAGGGATTGGCTGGTGAGCTCATTTCTTTTCCCTGAACACTTTAAGTATTTTTCTAACTTGTGGAATAATCATGAGAAATCACATTCATGTACAATCATCATTCAATGATAGATAATTGATGTCTGCTGAGCTAAATTTATTAGTAAATGGAGGGAATTGAATAAAATGCTTAATGGCCTGCCCTTACTTCAGTAATCATGGTTTGCTGATGTCAAAACTGGTCAGTTATGGCATTTTACCAGCACAATGGTAGTAAACTAGTCTGAGGGCAAAGAAAACACACAGTAGAGGACACTGTCAAAGCAATGCAAAGTCTTAACCAAAAGAAGTGAGCCAGAATCACTGCACAAAACCAAACCGGACATCCACTGCAACTTGAGACTTCTAATTATGACTAATTTAAATCAGTTTGAAAGTGAGTTTCTGTTCTTTTTAGATAATGGGCCCAACTGAAACAACTTTGCAAACTCAGTTTCCATCCTAAGTTTTGTCAGCTCACTTTCTCGTAATAACTCCCTGAAACCTATACATACACTGTAAATTTAACTTATCTGTTTTTTCCCTCAGGTATCTAGACCGTTACTCATAAAAAAACAAATGAGAGGCTTGAAATTGGATTTAATAATCATGAAGAAATTTAGGACTATAAAAATGATCTGTTTTTGCTTAAGTTTGCAATAACAGCAAAATTTAGGTTGTACAAGTGTCATTAAGTCCTCCTAAAGCTAGACTTATTTATAACGTATCTTCTGAGATGATATTGAAGTAGATACTTTAAATGTCTATTCTAGCTACAGATAACATGAGTCAAAATGATAAATACAAGGTTCACAAACTTTATCATCATTTTGTCCTCCTAAAACCCCCAAGAAATGTTTTATTACATCTAAGATATCTCATTAGATATAACCTATGTCTATTTTGTTTTGCCAGTTCTTCATAAATGAGATTGAGAAACTCAAGATATTATAAAGGAGTGTAACAGTCTCACAGTCAAACCACACATACAAGAGGGACATGGTAAAGGGATGTGAATAGTTCAACACAAGTTTCTTATATCTATGTTTTTTTTAAAAAAAATACATCAAAATATGTGATGTGGCAGTGTTGAATTAGTAACATTTTCATAAAATGGAAAAATACATGTATATATATAATTATTGTGTGGAGAATGAAGATCTCCATTAAGTTTGTCAAAAACTTATAATAGGCCCATGTATAGTATATTAATTATGGGAGTATTTTTCTAGAACAAGCCTGACTTGGTTTGATACACAGTTCTACTACAGATTACCAAGTAGTAAACTATACTTGTTTATTCTTGAACCTCTTTCAAAATCACACTTCGTAGGTGTATAGATTAAGCATAATAGCAAATGTACAAAATATAATAATGGTTTGAATGAATGGATTTGTACATATATATGTCTTAATATGTATAACATATTATGGCAATCTTCAACGTTACCAAAGAACAAAATTTTAACATATTCAGTTTAAAGATCTAATTGACTTTTAGTAGAGGTTCATGGAGTTGGGCATTATCCCATCTATGAAACCGAAAGATGCTTGGATGAGCTGGGCAGGAGAGGTGGGCGTTACTGGCAGAAGAGGGCTGATGAAGAAGAAAAAGGGAACAAAAAGTGAATTGACTGTTTCAAAGTTACTTTCCTAATAGGGTTAAAGGAGAAGGGACTTTCTTTTAATTCTTATTTTTAATTTTTATGATACATAATAGTTATATTAATACATATACATTGGGTACATGTGATATTTTGACACAAGCATACAATGTGTAATGATCAAATCTGGGTAATTGGGATACCTACCACCTCAAACAGTGATCATTTCTTTTTGTTGGGACCATTCCAAATCTTCTCTTCTAGCTATTTTGAAATATGCAGTAAATTAAGGTTAACTGTAGTCACCCTATCATGCTATCAAACACTAGAGCTTATTTCTTCTGTCTAACTGTACTTTTGTACTCCTTAACCAACTACTATTTATCCCCCTTCTCTCCTATCTTTCCCAGCCTCTGGTAAGCACCATTCTACTCACTACCTCCATGAGATCAATGTTTTTAGCTCCCACATATGAGTGAGAATATGTGACTTTCTTAGCTTGCCGGTTCAACTTGATTGGGTCCCTTCTGATTGGTTGCTCTGAATTCACTGATTTTTTGGAAAACTGGCCAATTTTAAAGTTCAGTTTGATCATGTGGTACCTAGCATGCATGACTCCATTTTGGTTCTGCCTGGTCTGTTGGGGCTTATTGCAAGAGCTGAGTCCAAAATGATGTCCTCTCATAATTTTATTTAACAGAAAACATACCATACATTTATATGTCTAAGTAATTGGGATATAGGAATGCTCCATAAATAGTAACCATTTATTTAAAATGATAGGACTTAATCAAATAATAAGATTGTTATAAATACACATATGTGTATTTATGAGACCATAATATTATCTGATGTATTTGAAATTTTTCCTAGAATACAATCGAAAGAGCAAGATGTAGTGGACACCGGGTCATCTCTCAGCCATGTTTAAACAAAGCAGTTCTCGGAACACCTGTTCTCACACGGATTGTTTCTTGTTGACCGGCCTCAAGACACCTTGTGACTTGCAAACAAGCCAAGGTGCCTTGACCCGCAATCAGGAAAGGGCAAAGGAGGGGACGCACTCGTTAACTCTCTGAGACAGAGCGGTGAGAACCAGTCCATGCTGAGATGAAAACATTCTGGGAACAGAAAATAGTGGTGGGAAAAGTTGGGGTAGACTGAGACAGATGCCAAAAGAACAGTGTTAAAAATAAAGCGCTGCCAGCAGAGATTGCTGCAGTCTTGTATCGTGTCTGTGTGTCTGTCGTTTGTTGTCTGTCTTCTGTGTTCAATTCTCCTTCCCAAGTGGAGCCACAAGACAAGACCCCCCTTGGGGAAAATGCTCAAGATCAAATAGAATCAAATAGAAAACAAGGAATTCCACAAAGAAAAAAGAAATATTGCCATTTTCTTCTATATAACGACAGCTGAGAACAAGACAGGAATACCATCATTACTAGGTGCATTTTACTTTAAGCTCCTATCAACCCCTTTCTTGTAATAAAGCCCCTCTAAATATATAAATTATTATTGCCTTATTCCTGCATAGTAATATTACAGGATCGTTATTTTAGAAAGCAAAATATCTTTATATAACTATGTTGGGAGGGATTAGGCAAGACTCAGGAAAAGCAAGGTTGACTTCACTTGGGAATATGTTGTCAGTTTGAAGACAGAAGCATTTGGTCCAGATTTTCCTAGGGTCCAACATCTTTTGTATCAAGGATACATTTCTAAATATAGAATGGGCGCTCTCATTACGGACCACTCACTGCCAGTATGTCTCTCATAATGCGATTATTAGAAGTTATATTATGTATTCTGCGGTAAGCAACATTGAAACATTATTCTACTGACAGAAATCCTCATATTATTGGCATTTTTCATATTTATGAATTCTTTTCAATGTCTTTAAAGGTGTACACAATTTTGTAATCACCTAACCAGTACTGGATAGATTATGAGGAAAACACACATACACATATACACACATACTCTTTTATTCTACATCAGTAGCGTGAACTTCAGTTTGGCTCTACAGATTATCATTATTGTAATTAGATGCTTTTGAGTAAATTATGACTTTTTTCCCAAATGTTCCCATACCATCTCCTTTTTTATTGTCTTGTTATTACCTTGGATTTGTTAATTATATTCACTCAATTCTTTCTCTTATCTAGGACTTAGCATATCTCCAATATATTGACTTACCTACAATAACATATGGAAATTGATTACAATAATAAAACCTAGTGCACTGTTATCTGACAATTTTACTATCTTACCAATGATAATTAAGTATAAATTTTTAATATATTTTTGAAATGCTTATGAAAATTAAAATATCATTTTTATATAAAAGTCTTATGTTAGGAGAAAAGCATGTTAAGGGAGACAGTCATTTTGTATTGCTGAGAACATTCTACTGGAATCACAAGAAATCTTTTTAATCCCAGACAGCCATTTAACAACGCAGTGACCCTAAAAAAGTTAAGTAGTCTCTTCTTTCACCCAAAGCAAGGCAATTGGATTTAACGTTCCCTAGTGACCTTTCCATTTCTAATATTATATTGCAAACAAAGCTTTCCTCTTGGTGTCCTTTTGGGATTTTTGAAAGTCTCTTTCAATTATTCTGTACTAACCCTTCCAGTTTAAATTATTCTATTGTCTAGTAAAGCTCAGATTTTTTTATTTTTTTGCCTTTCAAGCTGGTACTTTCTATTTATAAAAAATATGATCTCGTATTAAATCTGACAAACACAAACTTTTTTGACTGAGTATTTCTTGGTCTAAGAAGTATAAACATACTTGTGGGTGTTCAGTTTCTTAAAACTAAAGAAAACTACACATTGTACCCTATAAATACATATATATATAATTATTTGTCAATTAAGAATAAAATAAAATTAAATCTAACAAAAGAAAACTCATTCCACTTTAAAAAATTAACTAGGAATTATTTGGCATATTTTACAATATGATATAATTCTCAATGCAATCTAAAAATGTATTCAACAAGCATTTTTAAAGCACATGATATGTGTGCCCAAATAATGTGGTAGAAGCTATATGTACATTAAATAGACTTCTTTCCTTTATGAAGGTCACAGAATAGCAAGGGAAATGGTATGGAAAAAAATCGTAACAAAAAGAAGTAGAAAAACAGTAACTAGGACATGTGAAAATGTGTGTAGGATAACAAAGAAGAAAGCATTTAACAATGACATAGAAAATAGAGGCACACTTCCATTTAAGGTGGGTCTTGAAAATATTTATCAAGTCAAGGGACAGCCCAAGCAAATGGAATTACCTGTACATTTGGGGGGGGGTGCTGAATAAGACTTAGAGATAGAGGGATAATAGTACTAATATTCTTATTTGAATAAATTAGGTTTGGTTTCCTGTAAGATAGCTAAGAGGAAACCAAAAAGAAATATTCTTATTCAAGTCTGTTGCTCATGGGAGAAGTCTGGACAGTGTAAATGAAATTGAAATGTAAAGATAGAATTTAAAATCTTAGAAATTTGGACCAAAAACTGGCATCGAGGCCAGAAAGAGCAAGATTTACTTGCAGAATTACAGTTTGTATTGATCAAATTTTATTAATTATTTCACAGGCTAATATTATAATATTTTAACTTCTTTCAACTTTAGGAGTCATCAACTTGTCAAAGGCACTATAAACAGATTTATCTTTCTAACACACACATACACACACACCCACACATAACACCACAAACGTAATACACACAAACGGTTGCTTTACATCCCTGCTCAAAGATTTTTCTAACTTTTCACTTCCCAGTGAATCAAGGTATAACGTTAAGCCTCATGTTTCAAAGATACGTTATTTTAGGAGCTTCTACTGCAACCTATGCTTTCATTTATCACATTACACTTATGAGACCCCAATCAGAAGGGAAAAGGACAGCATTTCTCCTTCCAACCTTGCCTGCTCTCTACATCACAAGATTTATCGCCTATTTTTTTGTGATTTCAGGAGCATATTTGCAAATCCTAATAGTACATCATCTCACCAGATAGTACCCACAATTTTTTTGTATTATTATTTTTTATTACAGGGAATAATCTTCTCTACTTAAATTTGAACAAATAATACCATCAGTTATGTTGTACAATGATATTTAGCTGATTTGATGTACTGAAAGATATAAATATATACACAGTATATATAAATATATGTATATTTGTATTTATAAATACTTTTACATTCTTATTTGAAATTGAAAATTGAAGAACTCATGGAATTCCATTTATGAACTTGATGGGAGAATATACTGTGTGTCCATGATAATATTCAGTATGGTCCAGTGATATTTCCATTTACCATTTCCAGCAACCTCCCAGCTGGGTCCTGAGATCTTTCTTTTCTCATTCTGTGCTATTTACTTGGATGAACTTGCTTAGTACTATAATTTTAAATATAATTACTTCACCAACAAATTTATAATTAGCCCTGATCTCTACTCTGAACTAGAGACTGGGAAATCAAACAGTTACCTTGATATCTCCACCATGATATTTCTTGGGCATTTTACACTTAACTCCACCAAAATAGAATGCTTGATCCCTAGCCCCCTCATCAGGCTGTTTCCCTTTAGTCTTTTCCGTCTCAGTAAATTATTAATCATATATCCTATTGCTGGAGTAAAAATTATTTCCTCCATCTCCTACATGCCACATATTAGCAAATCTATTCTTTTTATTTTAAAATATATCTCACATATCTCACAAATCTCACATCTTTTGATTTCTCTCCATCTCCTTGAAAACTATCCTCTTCTACGTACTATAATTTCTCATTTAAGATATTTACCAGCAGCCCAAATAACCAGCCTCTTTCTACATCACTCCTCAACTATCTCCTGTGTTCTTTGACTGTTTACTATGTTCCAGTCTTTCTGGTTTCTTTGCTATTCTTTGAACACACCAAATTCTCTCCTATGTCAAGTCCTTGGCAAATAATGTTCCTATTGTTGATCCTTAATTGGCAGAAGATTTTCATTCTTTAGTTGTCAACATGAATATTACCTCCCTGAGAAGGCCTTTCCATCCCAATAATCTCTCCCTCCTTTCCCCCAGCCCACTGACTTACTATGTTATACTCTTGTACTGAATACCTTCCATTTGCCCTTCCAGATACACTCTGTTTCTCCACCTGGCCTTCTTCCTGGGAAGGCTGGCATGAACCTCTGGGTTCTGCTTTGTTTTAGCTATGAGTCTGGTTATTCAGGCTGTTGAATAAATGTACATTATGTGGAAACAAGAATAGAAGCCAGGGAAGAGCTAGGTTATTGCAGTGCCTGGGATGGGAGTAAGAAGTGGTCAGATGTAGTTGGTTTTTCTTTTTTTAATTTCAGCATATTATGGGGTTCTTTTATTTTTGGCAGGAGGTCAGAGATGAGATCAAAGATAGTTACATTATTATTTTATCTCCTTCTCTGTGAAATTTTCTTGGGCTATTTGTGTCTGTAAACCTAGATCACTGGTTATTGAGTGCTGGGCAACTTCATATAAATTCTCTCTTTAGGTCTAGGAGGGGTAAAGGCTCACATGTTTATAGCTACAAGTCATTGCACTATCTCCAAGTGATTCCATTCAGTTCCACTAAGCTCAAACATTTGTAAATAATCCCTTTGTGCAAACAAACCACACAAGCAAGCAAACAAGCAAATACAATTCTCTGATTATTCCAGTATAAATTTGCTTATTCAATTTAGATATGCTGTCAGCTTACTAGTGGGACCCTGACTGATCTAATTATTTTCTTGATTTCCATCATAGCATGATGATAACATGACATCATTTTGTTCATTTATTGGTTTACAATTTACTGTACCTTTGCTCACTAGAATACAAACTCTATGAGGACAAGAGACTTCCATTTTTTCTTCATTTCTCTTTTCATCTGTTTCTAGAATAATGTTCAGTACAAAGCAGGCACCAAATAGATATTTTTTAGTAACTGACTGAAGAACTGAAATCAGATAGAATAATTAGTATGTTAACATGCAAATAGTGTAAGTGGAAGAATTGAGATTACTTTTAAAGCCATTATATCCAACAAGTTTTATCTTCTTTGAACGTTAAGTGTGGAAGGATAGTCCAGCGACTCCAGATTTATAAATTCACACAGTGGGAGATAAATTGACTCATGTAGAAAACAAAATCAGATGTTTAAATTTTTGTGTTGCCAAAGAAGTAAGCAGCAATTTCAAAAAAATTAAATTTTAGCAGCAAATTTCAATTATAGCAGAGTTTTAGCATTGTATAAGCATGTAATTTAATCATATGTGATTGCTAGCCAAGTCCTCTGTTCTCTGATATCACATTAGCTGAGGTAATAGGTAACGCTCAGCCACTAACTCTGTAATTGGATTGACCAGGCTGCTTATGGTGAAAGAATCAAGGGGACTGTTGCTCACATACATAGCTTTGACTTACTAGAAAGTACACTTGTTGCAAACAGTGAGACAAGAAGTGACTCTAAAAATAGAGATAGGTTCAGTGAGAAGATGTGCTGAGTTTTATTATTTTAAATCATTTTGTGTGAGCAAAACTTTTTTGGCAAGTGGTATATTTTCTATACTCTGACTGACAACCTAATCTCTAGGGAGAACTGAGCTTTCTAGTGGATCAAAGTCATGTCTTTCACACCCACTGGCTGCTGAGACTAAGAAAGAAAAGTGGCTGCCAAGGGGAGATAGTGGAGGAGCCAGAGAGAGGAAGCTGGAGATAAAAGCACAGAGCCTTGTTATGACATTATTGGAGTCAGATCCTCATTGTCGACCTTTATGAACAGAAGTCTTTTTTGTCAAATGAGAAGATTAAATTCCCTTGTCTTTAATGCTAAGTATAGAACTCCACCCAACTAGTGCTCCTACATTTCAGTATAATCATCGTTACATATAATCATTTAAAAATGAAAACAATTAAATAGTATTTTGCATTTTTTAAGAATTAAGATTTATTTTGTTATTAAACAAAATTTATTGGTTTAAATGTATATTTATTGGCATAGAAAGAGTCTCTTGATTTTTTTTACCAAAAAGACTATGAAATAATAATGTTTTTATATATGTATATGTATGTGTGTTTGTGTGTATAAACACATAAAATACAAATTAAATTATACACACATACATACAAATAGATAAAGGTGGTCAGGGAATAATTATTTCTGATTTGTAAGATTATTGATATTTTGATTTTTTACTTTTTTCACTATTGTTTGCTCTTTTTTTGTTTTTGTTTTTTGTATGAAAATCTTTTTTTGTATTTCAGCATATTACAGGGGTACAAATGTTTAGGTTACATATATTGCCCCTGCCCCACCCGAGTCAGAGTTTCAAGTGTGTCCATCCTCCAGACGGTGTGCACCACACCCATTAGCTGTGTGTATACCCATCCCCTTTTCCCCACTCCCATCTGCCCGACACCCGATGAATGTTACTTTTACATGTGCATATAAGTGTTGATCAGTTAGTGCCAATTTAATGGTGAGTACATGCGGAGCTTGTTTGTCCATTCTTGTGATACTTCACTTCGAAGAATGGGCTCCAGCTCCATCCAGGGTAATACAAGAGGTATTAGTTCACCATTGTGTTTATGGCTGAGTAGTACTCCATGGTATACATATTAATCCAGTCATGAATCGATGAGCACTTGTGCTGATTCCACATCTTTGCAATTGTGAATTGTGCTGCAATGAACTTTTGAATGCAGGTGTCTTTTTGATAAATTGAATTACTTTCCTTTGAGTAAATATCCAGTAGTGGGATTGCTGAATCAAGTGGTAGGTCTACTTTTAGTTCTTTGAAGAATCTCCATACTGTTTTCCACAGAGATTGTACTAATTTGCAGTCCCACCAACATATATAAGTGGTCCTTTCTCTCTGCATTCACATCAGAATCTATTGTTTTGGGACTTTTAAATAAAAGTCATTCTAACTGGGGTAAGGTGATATCTCATTGTGGTTTTAATTTGTATTTCCCTGATAATTAGTGATGCTGAGCGCTGGAGACCATTATCCTAAGATAAGTATCTAAAAAATGGAAAAATACCGCATGTACTCACTATTAAACTGGAACTCACCGATGAGCACACATGTGCACAGAGGGGAGTAAAACTCAGTGGAAATCAAGCAGAGGGGAGCAGGGAGGAGGGGATGAGCAAAAACCTACCGAGCAGGTACAATTGACACTATCTGAGTGATGGGCACACTTATGACCCTGACCCAAACATAAAAAAATCAATACATGCACCCAAAACATTTGTACCCCTGTAATATTTTGAAATTTAAAAAAGAGAAAATCTAAAGGTCAGTAAATAACCATGTAGGGGGAGCATGAAGAAATTTTGGAGTCAGAGAGATTAGAGTAAGGCAGATAATGGAGAGTATAGCACATGTGGAAGAGGCTGTAAATTAGTTGTTGGTTAAAGTCTTCCACTGTGTGTGTGTGTGTGTGTTTGTGTGTTGTGTGTGTAAAAGAGGAGCCGTCCTTCTGAGGAGAGAACCTCATGGGAAAAGGCAGACACACAGCAATGATTTGCAAAATGGAGTGTGATTAGGTGCCTAGAGACAGGTGTATTAAGTTAATAAGAGGTTAGGAAAAGAATGAAGAGAGAAAGAGAAAGAGAGAGAGAGATTGAGAGAAGACCCCACAAGAATGCAGAACCACCAAGCAGGCAGAAATGATACACTAAAGGGGTTTTACATTAAAGTTTTGAAACATCTATCTCCAAAACCTAATTAGCACCATTTTTTAGAATGCACAGGCAAATATCCCCTATTATCCTCATTTCTAGATTTCCTGTAGAATTCTGAGACAACAGGGAAAGTCACACATAAGGACCTATTAAAGGAGTTCTGTGATTGGTTGGACCTGACCCCTATTTATAGCAAAAAATTCCTCTGTAAGCAGAGATAGTGGAAGAGAGACCTGCCAAACAATTTTCTCTGCCTCTCTAGTCCAAACTTAAACAACTTTCCCTTTTTCTAATTGTAACGAATATTTTTTTTAAAACAACTGTTCTTTAAAAGCAAATGTTCAAGATAGCATTTATTTTTGAAAGTGAAAATTTATAGTGACTAGAATACAGATGTGCTTTGCAAGAAACTATAAGGCCCAATATTTTTTTTTGACTAGAATTAAATTAAAATTTAAAAAGTTAAAGGAAAGGACCACAAAGTATATAGCTTTGATGGGACTACGTTTCATAATTATTTTTGGATATATGGATAATATATATATAAATAAATATGTATATGATATATAAAGACAGCTGAAGAGTTCTCTTTTTGTGCTTCTACTTATGTGTATGTGTATGTGTGTCTGTGTGTAGGTTCTTCAAAATAATTTTTAAAATAGTCATTATCCCATGATTCACAAGCATATGTACTCTTAAGAAAGTAAAATTAGTTACAGTTTTGTGAGTAGAATTTTTGAATAGTTTAAAATTCCAAAGAGAAATTTAAGCTAACATTTATGTTTGTTGCTTGACAACATTGGCAGTCTTTGCATATTGTTGAAATCACCACACTTACTTTTCAAGGAGTCCCTTAACAATCTTACTTTTTTCACCTTGGTCTCAAAGATACTACTAATGAAAATAGTAGTCATATAACATCTCCTATATTGGTTTGTGTTCTTGAGTGCCAGCTAGTGACACTGTGATGATACATAGCACTAATAATTGATTAAAGTGACTTCTCTCCTTGGCCAGTGCTCACTGATATGTGACACTTGGCAATATATTATTAAAGCCCCATTGTCCCGCTGATGCACTGGGACAGAATGTCACTAGAGAGTCCTTTCCTGAGTGATGCATTTCTCCTTCACAGGTTTGGAAAAGTCTAAGGAAGAACATTCAAAACCAGTTTATATGCCTATTTAAAGGATAAAATTAACGTTTTAAAGAATCTTAATATTCCAAAGATTGCAATGTGTGTATTATGGCTGGAAGCCCAGGCAATCTAATCCTTCCTCATAAATAATGCATTCTGGTTGCATTGTGTGTATGTCAAAAGGGGGAGTCTTCCTCCTGAGGAAAGAATCTTATAGTAGAAGGCAGACGCGCTGAAGGATGGTTTACAAAATGAAGTGTGATTATGATCCTGGAGATTTATGAAAAAGTTCATACGAAAAATTTTTTTAAAGACCACTATAAGACTATAGAACCACCAAGGAAATAGAAATTATAAAACCAAATGTCTATGGTTTCAAACCCATATATTTTAATGCCTGACTATGTACACCACAGGGAAGGTGAAGATAAATGAGTTTCAGAGTCCTGTTTGAGATCAAAAGATGAGGGTAATAGGTGATATTTGCTTGCATATTATAAGACATGGTCCTAGACCTACTCCAGAGAACTTGCCAAAAAGTAAACTAAATTGCTCATTTAAATATTGATCCTTGCCAGCTCCTCTAATCTTTAGAAGAGCGGTAAGGGATTCATTAAGATAGATTTTTTACAAGTTAAATTTTAAGCATAGACAGCCATAGGGTAGGGTGAGAAGGGTGTTTCCTGTATCCCAATTCAAATGAAAGATTTCCATGAGAACTAGGACATAAATTAGGCTTGCCTGCAAAAAAGAGGGGAGATGTGACCTGCAGAAATGTGGATCTCTGGTGCTACCATGAATAGAGCAAGAACATATTGGGATTATTTGACCCATGTGTCCTAGAATTCAGTAAGCGTAGAGACTGATGACTGATTATTGCTATTGCTTGCGGAAGTGTTAAGGTTCAAGGATGGCTGGAAAAGCCCACAATGAGAGGGGAAGTAGAAAGGCCAAGGAGTTGCCTCTATTTCCAAAGGTTGGCTCGACCACCATGTGTAAGTTATTCCACTGGACACTAATGAATGACAGCACCTAAGTTAATAGCTTAGGCTGAGTCTTTGAGAGACCACACCAAAGTGGACTTCCCCTGAGGACTAAGTGATTAATAAAAATAAAAACAAGATCAATGTTGTGTGGTATACCCTCGGAAGGGCAGGAATTGAAAGGGTGGTATAAATGCCAGCCCAACTGAGCACACTGAGTCTCAGAGTTGCAGAGTGAATACCTCTTGCAGAGCCATTTCCAAAGAACCTACAAAAGCAATGCACTTAAGACACATCATGCATTTATTTGTCACAAAGATGCCATAACACAAGTACCCCAACACACCAGCTTCAGGTAAGAGATAATTACCCTGAAATTCCCCTGCCTTATGCCCTAAAAAACCTAGAAAAGACCAGAAATCAGAGAGGGATAAAGACAGGAAAGTGAATAGATTCCAGCCCCTTCATGAGCAGTCTGTGAATGTATGGGTCAGAAGTGAGCTTGGAGGAGGAGTGGATTGGAAAGATTAGCTTTGAACTGGAAAAGAAATTAAAATATTATATAGATGGAGTTGGATTTTTAAAATATATACCTAAAAATAAAATTCTTCTAATACTCACTCATACCTTATGCAAATATTAAGTATCATCTCAAATTATTTTCCAGGAACAAAGAGCAGAGATCTGAAAGAGTGTTTTTAAAGGTATTGGTAAGAGAATAATGCCTTCTGAAAATTTACACCCCCATCTCTGTAGTTAAACCCACTAACAGGAAACCACATATAAGAGTGCCAATTGCAGAGGTATATCTTGAGAGATAATTGGCTAAGTTCCTGAGGAACCTGAGCTCTGCCAAGAAATACAGGAAGAATCCACAGAAAGATAAGTCCAACAAGGCCAATATCATCTTTCTTAAGACTGTTAGGGCAATAGGTCACTAAATAAGGCCAAGGTAATTCATTAGGAAAAATAACTCTAAAGACTTCATACTCAAGTTCAACTGACCTCCCTACCCAAGTTCAGAAACATGCAAACCTTAGAGACTACATTGTCTACCCTTTCTAATGCTTCCTGTGCCAAGTTCTGCAGAGTAGCTAAAACCTATGTTCCCAAGACTTCATAACAGAGTTTTCTGCTGTTTCAAGGAACCAAAGACTGTGCATTGAGCAGGTATTCTCCAGTGGTATTTTCTATATTTAATGTAGTAGAAAATGTCTAATTTATAGTAATGGATAATTTCTGCATGAAATATAGGGTGAGAGAAAAAGAAAGAGTAGATGATGAAAAAGATATAGTTTTACACTGTAAGCCAGAGAGAAATAATAGATATAGATGCAAAATTACCCAGGTATAGGAATTCCATTCCTAGCTCTGTTTTAGGGAAAATATTGAAATTGGGCAGGGAGGGGTGATGTGGCCATGTCCTAGTGCTTTTTGTCTGGTATATAGTTTCAATGCAAGGAGCGAAGGCTAAATGTCCTTGTGAAATAGAGAAAGGGATTCATAAAATCCCTCCTTTAGTAGTATATAGCTATTCACAAGAGAAAAAAATAAAAATAAAAGTGATTGCAGAATCTTTTTCTATCTTAAATATCAGAAGTATGCTAAATCTTTTGGCCATGCTAAGACATTGGAGTAAAGAGTCAAAAAGCCAACTATTCAGAATTATATGTTATTTTGCTATCACTGCATGTTTTTAAATCAGTTCCACATTAGTTAAGTACAGATCAGGAATGTAATTATATATCAATACCTCCAGAGAAACAGGGAATTGATGTTGGATTCTCTAAAATCACATTTTTACACATTTGTTCTTTTATTTTAGATTCAAAAGAAGACCTATATGACCATTAATTGTAACAATATTTCTGGCAATACTTCATTTAAAGTGGTACATACAGTTGGCCCTCCCTAGCCAAGGGTTCCACATTGGCAGATTCAACCAATCACAGATCAAAAATATTCAGGAAAAAACAATGTAAAATAACAATACAACAATAAATAATTTATGTTTAAAAACAATACAGTATAGCAACCATTTAAATAGCATATACATTGTACCAGATATTATAAATAATTTCGAGATGATTTTAAGGGAAGATGTGCATAGGTTATATGCAAATACTATGCCATTTTACATCAGGAATTTGAGCATCCATGAATTTTGGTATCCCCAGGGTCCTGGAACCAATCCCCCACAGATACAGTGGGACAACTGTATTCCTAAGATACAACAAGTAGAGGAAAAGGAAAAATATGTGTGTGCATCTGTGTGTATAGTTTTTTATTTAAAGTAATAGTACAGTAGTTTTCAAACATGAAATAAGGGTGAAAGAAGTTTTCAGTATAAGCAACCATATACCCACTACTCAGTTTTGCATTTTATTTATTTTAATGACAAATAAAAATTTAATATATTTGTGGTATAGAACATGATTAGTTTTATCAATAATATATTACTGTATTTATTTTATAATATAGATGTGTATATCCATCAACCCGTCTATCACTCATTTTGTTTTTTTACATATTTCAAAGTAAATTTCAGATATCTATTCTATTAGCCAAAGAGCACAACTTGCAAATACCTACTGTGAAGCTGTAGGAAATATTTAATGGATAGTGTTGTCTTATAAAAATAATCGAAGAAGGTACCCATTTAAATAAAATTTAATTGAAGTATAAATTTTTCATGAATTAAAATATAAAATTGATTTAATTGATGCCATTGAAGATTATATTTAAGTGAAGTGGATGATTTTAAAGTTATTAAATGGCATATCCTAAAAAGTAGCAATAATTGCTTCTTAGGAGGGATTCAGTTAAGTGTTAAGCTTTAATATTTTAATGCTATATTTTATAACGTGGCTACATAAGGAGGCATACTCTGCAATAGCATAATTGAGGCCAAAACAGAAAAATAAATTAAATACACTATGGGACCTGGCACAACATTGCTCAATTCTAAACCCCAAGTCAATGTTTATTTCTAAGGTATAAAATCACCTATCCTGCTAAAATAAGACTGTTAATTAGAACTTTACTGCTTTGACATTTTTATTTTTTATTAATTTGTAAATTTGGGGTTGTTTATAATTTACTAATAAAGTTCATAATTTTTCTATTATTTGTCCATAAACAAAAACAATTTGTCATTAGTGGAATCACAAAATTACGTTTATTTTAAATTATATATATATGTATGAGTGTGTATGTGTGTGTATATAAAATTCAAGTGTGAGGGAAAATCTTTAATGTAAAGACCATTGTTATAAATGCATTTTAGAACATCTATATATACAATTTTTAAAAGAAACTTATATTTTCTTATTTATTTCTCAGAGTCACCTTGTAAAGATTTTTTTCTTCTGTCACTAAAATTATTGTTGTCTCCCTCAAAGAAAATGACTAAGTTGGTAAAATGAATATCTGCTTCTCCTGCATAACGATGTTGGTGAAAAATCTTTAAAAAGTAAAGATTTTGATGACGAGTACAAGTGGGGCCCATTCTTCGGGTCTTGTGTCACCTCACTTTGAATAATGGGCTTACGCTTAATCCAGGATAATATAAGCGGTGCTAGCTCACTGTCGTTTCTTAAAATTGAGTAATATTCCATTGTGAACATATACCAAATTTTAACAATCCACTCATGAATTGATGGGCACTTGGTGTGGAGGTGTGGGACATGCTTGAAAAGTAGTCGGGGAGTGGAATTAGGCGTCTCAATAGGGGGAAGGAATTCCTCTAAAACTGATTTATGTGATTAACTGTACATCTTGGTAAATTCACTAAAAATCATTTAATTGTACACTTAAAATGGAGTAAAGGCATGATATGTAAACTATACTTCAAAAAAGAAAAAATAAAATAAAATAAAAATTAAAAAAAGTAAACATTTTAAAGCTTTTATTTTAAAAAGCAGAATACATGACAAACATCCCTGTCACAAATGTAGAATGTCAATTCTTATGCATAGGTCCATTTTATAAATTCTACAATTTATTGAGTGGAAGATATTATTTACAAAAGTAACCAAGGGGCGGGGGAAATGTCTTATCTTCCTCTTCAGGCTGGTTGTTTTTCATATTTGTTATTCTAGTGGCTTTCAAGTGCTGGTGATGTTCATCAGCTTTCTGATAGGAGGGACCCGTTTAAAAGAAAATCATGCCTTCTAGGAATTATGCCACTTATTAACCATTAAATTAGTCAGATCTCTTGACAAAAGATGTCCAGCTATTAGCCAAGACAGCATCTGCCTAGTTTGTCATTGATGATAATGTGTTTTCCCTTGCTAAGTGAACATGTCTTCCATCAGATTTCAGAATTCTTAATGCTAACTCTACCATAAACTTACTATAAAATAATTACGGGTGATTAACTGCAAGAGATACTTATTTTTAAAAAATCATGTTTCAGTCAACAAATGCTTCTGAGGGCTTTTCTTTTGGTAGATGACATTTCAATTTATGGATGCGTGGATGGAAAAATCCACTACTGTGTGTTAGCATGGTTATCCATAATTTCCTGTTTATTAAACACATAGATTCATATAAGCAACAGTTTCTCTCAGAGATCTAACACTATAAAGGCTCTTACAGCTCTCAGTGATGAAATACTAAGCAATATGTAGCCAGATAATCCCAAAGCACTTAGCTCTTAATCCTATAAAATAAAACAAAGCAAAAATGTTGGATACTCCAATGATATAAAAATGGTTTATATTTTTGACATGATTGTGATGACAAATCAATGACTTCTCTGAAACGCTTTTCTCCTATTCATTTATTTCATTGACTATGGTGATATGGGTGAGGATTTTTCAAATGTATCTGAGGAGAATTTATGTATACTCTCAAATAGCATATCTCTTAACTTTAGTGGAATAGAAATAAGGCAGATGGTATTGATGAGCTGTCGTTGGGTGGTTGTGCTAAGAATTGGTTTTAGGGATTAATGTGGGCTAGATAAAATGAAAAAAAGAAGGACGAGTTGCTGTTTATTTGAGGCAAAGATGTCTAATTCTAAAAGGGAGGGTGGAAATGTACTAAAAAGAGGGTTTAAAGAGATAGCTAAGAGAGCAAGAACAAAACTGCTTATTGTTTCTAGACACAGAAAGAGGATATACTGGCCAATTATTGTAGACACTCTTATATAACCAGTAAACTGAAAAACTTCATAAGGTGAAGGATAATTTCTATATTTTAACTTTAGAATAATGAAATACAAGACAAAAAATTATAAAACAAAGAAAATCTGAAAATATTAATGTTCCTTTGAACAACGTATCCTGATACGCTCACGAGAAAAACATTCATCCCAACTTTATTTGACTTTTCATTCGTCAATGAGATAAATCTCTGTTCTTTCTGACTAGTTGAGAAACTGATGAATCTCCACTGGAAAATGTAAGTGTTATCTGGACTCTCTTCAATTTTTTATACAGCATGATTATTTAAAAAGTCAGAACAACACAATTAACAAACATGTTCTAAATGTAGGACAGAATATATAATTTGTGGGGCCCAGTGCAAGATAAAAATTTAGAACCCTACAATCCTTTGTTCAAAGTAGCTAAGAATTTCAATATTATGATAACAGAGTACTAAACCAGGTGCGGAACCAGTCTACTCATGCCCCCCCCCATTCTCCTATAAAGATGATACATCCTTCCTTACACTAGGAACACTGGAATTACTCTACTCCAGCTGTTCTGAAATATATACTTCATTAATGTTAACAAAATCACCCCACTGATCCATTGAACAACAGGTTTTATTCTTCTCAGTGTATATCCGTACTCATCAATCAACCTCTCTTCATCCCTCCCTTCTCCCCTCTTTTCCAGGCCTGCTGCAAGCACAAATCTACTCTCTATTTACATGAGATCCACTTTTGTAGTTCCCACATAGGAGCAAGAATATGCCATATTTGTCTTTCTCAACTTGGCTTATTACACTTCACATAATGCCCTTCAGTTCTAGTCATGTTGGTGGAAATAGCAGAATTTAATTATTTTTTCATGGATGAATAATAGTCCATTTTGTATATATACCACATTTCCTTCATTCATCTGTTGATGGACACTTAGGTTGATTCCATACTTTGGCTACTGTGAATAGTGCTGTAATAAATATATGAGTGCAGATATCTCTTTGATATGTTGATGTTCTTCCTTTTGGAAATATGCCCGGTAGTGGAATTGCTGAATTATGTAGTAGTTCTATTTTTAATTTTTTGAAGAAACTCCATACAGTTTTCAATAGGGACTGTCCTAATTTACCTTCCCATCAACAGTATGAGAGCTCCTCTTTCTCCACTTCCTTGCCAGCATTTGTTATTACCTGTCTTTTTGACAAAAGCCATTTTAATGGGGTGAGATGATATCTTATTATAGTATTCATTTGCGTTTCTTTGATGATTAGTTGATACTGAGAAATTTTTAATATACTCGTTGGTCATTTGTCTTCTTTTGAAAAATGTCTGTTCAGATAGTTTGTCCATTTTTTTAATCGGAATATTTGTTTTTTTTGCTATTGAGTTGTTTGAGATCCTTATATGTTTTGGTTATGAATCCTTCGTCAGATAGTTTGCAATTATTTTCTCCCATTTTGTAAGTTGTCGTTTCATTTTGTTGATTGTTTTCTGTGCAAAAGCCTGTCAATGTGATGTAATGCCATTTGTCTATTTTTTATTTGGTTTCTTGTGCTTTTGATATCTTACCAAAAAAGTCTTTGTCCAGACCAATGTCCAAAAGCCTTTCCCCAATGTTTTCTTAAGCAGTTTCATAGTTTCAGGTCTTAGATTTAAGTAGTTAATCCATTTTGTTTTGACATTCAATTATGGTGAGAGATAGGGGTCTAGTCTTATTCTTCTTTATATGTTTATCCAATTTTCCCTGCACCATTTATTGAAGAAATTGCCCTCTCTTTATTGTGTTCTTAATATCTTTATTTAAAATGAGTTGGTTGTAAATGCATGGATTCATATCTGGGTCCTCTAAACTGTTCCATTGGTCCATGTGTCTGTTTTTATGCCAGTAATATGATGGTTTAGTTACTGTGCATTTGTAGTATATTTTGAAGTCAGGTAATGTGATGTCTCCAGTTTTGTTCTTTTTTCTCAGGATTCCTTTGGCTATCTAGGGTCTTTTTAATTCCATATAAATTTTAGGATTGTTTTGACTGTATCTGTGAAGAGTGTCATTGGTGTTTTGGTAGGGATTGCATTGCATCTGTAAATAGCTTTGGATAATATTGACATTTCCTCCAATCCATGAGCATTAGTGTATTCTTCAATTTCTTTCATCGGTATTTTATAGTTTTCCTTGTATAGATCCTTCACATCTTTGGTTAAATTAATTCCTAGGCATTTTATATTCTTTGTAGTTATTGTAAATGGGATTGATTTTTAATTTATTTTGATATTATCTTTTCAGATTATTTGATGTTGGCACATAAAAATGCTACTGATTTTTGAATGTTAATTTTGTATCCTGTAACTTTATTGAATTTGTTTATCAGCTCTAAGTTTTTTTGTTCAAGTCTAGTTTTTTCTAAATGTAGGATCATGTCATCTGTGTACAAGGCTACTTTGACTTCTTTGTTTCCAATTTGGAGGCCCATTATTTGTTTCTCTTACCTAATTGCTCTAACCAATATTCCAGTGTTTGTTAAATAAAAGTGGTGAAAGAGGGTATCCTTGTCTTGTTCCAGATTTTAGAGGAGAGGCTTTCAATTTTCCCCCATTCAATATGATGTTGACTGTGGGGTTGTCCCTTTATTATATTGAAGTATGTTCCTTCCGTACCAGTTTGTTGAGCATTTTTAATCACAAAGGGATGTTGAATTTTATGAAATGCTTTTTAAGCATCTATTGAAATAATCACATGGTTTTTGTTTTTGGTTATTTTAGTGTGATGTATCATGTGTTTTGATTTGTGTATGTTGAACCACCCTTGTGTCTCAGGGACGAAACTCACTTGATCATGAAGAATAATTTTTTTAATGTGCTGTTGAATTCAGTTTGCTAATATTTTGTTAAGTATTTTTGTATCTATGCTCATCAGCGATTGGCCTGTAGTCTTCTTTTTTTGTTGTATCTTTGTCTGGTTTTAGTATCAGGGTAATGTTGGCCTTGTAGAATGAGTTTGGAAACTCTTCAATTTTTTGAAGAATATGGATAGGATTACTATTAGTTCTTCTTTAAATATTTGGTAGCATATAGCAATGAAGCATTTGCTGGACATATATAACCTGCCAAGATTGAACCATGAAGAAATGAAAAACATCAACAAAGTGGTAATAAGTAATCAGAAGGAAGCTGTAATAAAAAGTCTTTTATTAAAGAAAAAAATTCCATTTATTTTTTAAAAACTCTTTAAAAAGTAAATAGAAATTTTATGAATTTGATAAAATGAGTAGCTACAAATAATCTACAGTAAACATTACACTTAGTGGTGAACAATTGAAGATATTCTTCTGAAATAATGAATGAGATGAAGATACTTGCTATCATCTTTGTTATTCAATATTTAATATAAATGCTAACTGGGGCAATAAGAAAAGAAAAAAAATCTGTAAGGATTGCATTGAATCTGTATAACCTTATGAGTAGTACAGAAAAGTTAATAATATTAATTCTTACAATTCATAAAAATAAGATTATATTGCCATTTATTTGTGTCTTCAATATTTTTCATCAGTATTTTATACTTTTTAGTGTATAAATATTTTACATCCTTGGTTAAATTTACTCTGAAGTATTTTATTCATTTTTGATGCTATTGTAAATGGGATTATTTTCTTAATTTATTTTTCAGATAGGTTATTGTTAGTGTATAGAAACATTACTGACTTTTGCATATTGATTTTGTAACTTGTAACTTTACCGAATTTGTTTATCAGTTCTAACAGTTTTCTGGTGGAGTCTTTAGGGGTTTTTTTATATGTAAGATCAATGAAGTTTCTATCAAAATACCAATTTTTCAAAAACAAAACAGAAAAAAGAATCCTAACATTCATATGAAACCAAAAAAAGACCCAGAATAGCCAAAGCCATCTTGAGTAAAAAGAGAAAAGCTTAAGGCATCATACTTCCTGATTTCAAAATATATTATAAAGCTATTGTAATAAAAACAGCATGGTATTGGCATAAAAACAGACACCTTGACCAATGGAATAAGATGGGAAACTCAGAAATAAAATCAAGTATTTGTAGCTAATTGATTTTTGATAAAGGTGCTATGAGTACACAATAATATTCTCTGTAATAAATGCTGTTAGTAAAATTTGATATCCACAAGCAAAAAAAAAAAAAATTAAATTGAACTCATCTCACACCATATACAAAAACCAACTAGAAATGGATTAAAGACTTACCTGTAAGATAGTGCAAAGCTGATTGTGTAAAGCTGATAGTGTAAAGCTACTAGAAGTAAACAGAGGAAAATATCAACAACATTGGTCAACAGTAACCCAGGGAAAACTCAGGGATTATCTCCTCTCTTCAGCTCTCTGCTAAAGTCTAATCCTTGGGAAACTTGATTGTCTCATCAACCTGCATTGCATCATGCTAGTCTTCTAGTTTGTTGTCATTCTACATGGATCCATACAACAGAGAGTGGTAGTGACAATGTATTCTTTTTCAAGACACATCAGTGCCACGCTGGGGAGCATATACTCCATTTCTGCTGTCCATTCAGCATTTGATAATGTAAATTGTAAGTGTTATAATGGTGATTCCTTAAAATACAGCAACAGTTCCTTTCTCTTTTTTTTGTAATAGTTTGGAGATTAGTAGTTGATACCATCAGGGCAGCTATGAACCAATAGTTTTATCAGGAACTGAGGGCCTTCCTTCTCCATCATCTCCTAATATATAGGGCATTGACTTAATCTGCATAATTGAAGTTGGCCATTGCCACAATACAGACAAAAGAATAGGAAAAAAGAAAGTGAAGAACAAGGAATTTTCTATTATTCAGGGGAAATGGAATTTGCACAAATCCTTTGCACTCACAGTCTGTGAGTGTTTAGTCATATAGCCACTTCTAGCTATGAGAGGCTTAGAAATGAAATTCCTAGCTAGGCAGCCACATACACACGTAAGATACTCTTTACAGTGGAAGAAAGGAAAAGTAGCTTTAGAGCAATGGTGAGCTGCTGGACCAGGAAGATCATAAGAGAAAGTGTTGCATTCTGTGTTATAAATAGAAATTAGATTTTAACTTTTTAGCCAACTACAATTAATTGATGGCAGCTGCCCAGAAATCTTTGGATGGGTGGAAATCGTACTCTGAATGATTAAAAATGCCAAAAGAAGAGAATATCTGTGTGCGTGAGGTTGGAGGAATTGTGGTAAGATAGCCTTCTTTTGTCATTAATGCTATCAGGATTAATGGGGATAACAGAAGAAAAAAGCCCAACAAAATAAATTCAGATAAAGAATAATATGAGTGTTGAATGTTTACTCATTTATTGACTGGTAATGTGTTGAACACTTTATATAGATTATATTTATCATTTGCACTTACTTTGTAGGATAAGTATTATTTTCTCCATTTTATCATTGAGAAAGTTGAGATACATAGAGTTTAACTAACATGCCACATGTTGTACCTAGTAAGTGAAAAAGCCACACCCTGTTATGTACTGAATGTTTGTATGCCCCTAAAATTCGTATGTTAAAATCCCAACCCCTAATGTAATGAATGATATTTGGAAGTAAGCCTTTGGTAGGTAATTAGTTCATGAGGGTAGAGCTCTTATGAATAAGATTAGTTCTCGCTTAAGAAGAGAATTGAAAGCCATCTTGCACTTTCTGTTTTCTTCCAAGTGAGAACCAGAGAAGATCTAGCTGCAAGCCAGGAAGAGTGCCCTCAGCAGACACTGTATCTGCTAGCACCTTGAACTTGAATTTCCCAGCCTCCAGAACTGTGAAGAATAAATATTTATTGTTTAAGCCACACAGTCTGTGGTATTTTGTTATAGCAGCTCAAGCTGACTAAGATAAACACAGTCTATCTGATTCAAAAGCCACTGAACTAAACTACTACCCATAATAACAACTCCCCCAGTTTGATGCTATTAGGTAGTCCTGTCAAGGGATAGTGAACTGAAGAAATAAACATAAAATGATGTATACCCTTTTAATATGAACATAAATAAAGGCGTTACATATTGATATTAGGTACGCCAAATGTCAATTTATACTTAGCAGGATTTTTTTTTTTCATCTAGTATTTTCATCACAGACATATTCATTTAAATAAAACTTCTACCTCCTCAGTGGTCTCTTCTTAGCCTTTCCTTACATAGCTCAAAATCCACACACAGAGTTGACCGAAAATAGTAATATCCATTTTTCCATTTTATTGAACTGACTTAAAATTTTATCAATAATACCATAAATCTTTTGTCAGCATGAAATGATGGCATTTGCAGCTCTTTACCTGTGACAAAGAATAGCATCTGTTAAAAAGTAATGTTATTTGGCACATTTACAGAGGTTTGGGGCATTAATAAACTGAGTAAAATATAGAATTACATTTTAGTCTTTTGATTTTAATTAGTGAATCCCTAAATCATATTGTCTTGACAAAGTCAAATAATTTCTTATTAATTTATATAGTTATTTCAAATACAGCTAATGAAATGTGTGAACAGTGAATGCTTTTTTGACATGTTAAATTAGTAAGAGTCAGAATGATTATTTCTTTGTGGTAGGATTTACAGTCTGCGCTAGGCTTTTATATTCTGTGACAGGAAAGGATTTCCTTTGTTTCTTTATATTCTTCTCAGGGTATAGATTTAACTCTTTCTTCCCACTATCATTACCACACACACACACACA
>CAUYRT010067800.1:0-68436 GCA_963574885.1 Lepilemur ruficaudatus | reverse complement strand
ACTTTGACAGAGTAGGTTTTTGAATGTAACAAGATAAGTCAACTTGAGTGGTAATATATTTTGGGAAATCAGCTCACTACAAATTGTGACTGTAAACATTGTACTGTAAATGTTTTGTAGTTTTCCCCCAACAAAATTTTTGGAAGAAAAAAAAAATGTTCATTGTCTCCCATGGCTTCAATTTCATATGATGTGCTAATTTCTCCTCTGTGGGTATGAAAACCACATACACAGTGAGTTAAGAATTATAACTCATTTTAATTTCTATCTTGGAGATGCTATTCTGTAGACTGATAGAAGAAACTTTTAGTCCCTTTAGAGACAACCCCAAGTAATGCAGAAGTTCTGGGGCGATAGGCAGTGCTAAGGCACTGGGGTTGCAATGGGAGCTAAGTAGAACATCCAATACCAAGAACCTTAAAGATTTCTGAAAAGATCTCCCCCAGCTTAGCCTATACTATATGTTCAGGGTCCACTGCTTTACCTACTGTTTTAATATTACACTTAGGACACAAATAATCTATTGTCTTCCTATTTGTGAGTACAAATTCCCCTTAGAACCACCTCTCCCTGGTGCTGTCTCTCTCTCTGTTCTATGGACCACCTGTTTCTCTGCCCTTTCCAATTGCATTTCTCACCTAGATGACTTCTCTTCATCATATTCTTCTAGGAAATGTTCCTGACCCCCACTAAGTGTCTCTGCAATGTCAATCACTATAGTATAACTAATTCTAATACAATTAAGAAAATGCTCCCAAGAATAAATTTTGACTCTAAATTTAACAAAACTATACAATAAATTAGTTGATAATATACAGAAAGAACTTATCACAATAATAAACACATAGAGAGCACTTAGATAACTACTCATCTTTCATTTAAAAATAACTTCTGAACCATATTTAAAATAATTGATTGAAACAAATATTAAAATGTGAATGCCAAGTAATGGGATTGTTATTTATTGTTTGTCATAAGAATTTCATGCCTAATGACAGCTTAAATGAAAAAAAGAAAAATCCAAACGGAAGACTCATTCAACTTCTATCAGTGTTTTGTGATGGAAAAAAACATTAGCAAGAAACTCAGATGATTTTGTGTGACCATATGTAAAGAACTTAGAAATTCTGAGCCTAGATTTTTCCTGAGTAAAATAAGAAATCAGGCTTGTTTATTTCAAAGGTCCTTTCCAACTCTAAAATTATTTGATGCTAGAAAAATAATTTCAAATCGTCCCCATCCAGCTTAAGACAGAGAGTCACTAAGAACACCACGTGTCTGCCATGTGCCCTCAGAGACTGCATTTTCCTCCCTTCCTCACAGAGGTATCCTCAATTCTAAATTTTTTCCTGAATGAATGCATGCATTTCCAAGCAACATGTTGTTTTGCTTTTGTCTTCAAACCTTCAAAAATTATATCATGCTCTATAAATTTTCTGACTTCATTTTTTACTTATGCTATGAGATTCATACATTTGGATGTGTATTAATGATAGGATTTGAACATCTATATTCGTGAATGAGGTAACTGTATTTCTCTATACTATTCCTTGTCTGGAGAATAGTATAGAGATAGTTTTTGGGTACTAAATAGTTTTTGGGTACCCAATAGTTTTTGGGTACTAAAGTTTATATTACGTACCATCGTCCATCCTAACTGTGGGTTCTGAATCCACAGATTCAGCCAACAGGGAATCAAAAATATTTGAAAAAATTAAAAATGACATCAGTACTGAACATGTATAGACTTTTTCTTCTTGTCATTATTTCCTAAATACAATGTAACAACTATTTACATAGCATTTACATTGTATCGGGTATTATAAATAATCTAGAGATAGATTTAAAGTATATGGGAGAACGTGCCTGTTTTATATACAAATACTATGCCATTTTATACCACAGCCTTCGGCATCCAAAAATTTTGGTATCTGCAGCAATTCCTGGAACCAATACCCATGGATATTGAGGGACAACTATACATCCATATATTTTTATCTAGTATTATATAATATATATTTTATGTTGTATTTATAACACACATTTATAATTATGTATATATGCTTATATATTATAAAATGAGATAGAAAGTGTTTGTCATTTTATGTTTTCTAGAAGAATTTTTATGTATTTAGAATTATTGTATCCCTAAATGACTGGTAGAATTTACCCGAAAATCAGCTGGTTGTAGTGTTTTCTTGGTGAGAAGATTTTAAAATACTGATTTAATTTCTACACTAGTTTGATTTATTTGATATTTTCATTTTTCTTGAGTCACTTTTGCTGTGTTATTTTTCTAGTCATTTTATCCATTTAACTAAGTTTACATATTTATTATCATTCACATTATTCATCTTATCTTTTAGAAATGCTTCCGACTACAGAATGAGATGGCAGAGTCTTTTTGCAGGTACCTCTAATCTTTATTTCCTTGGGGATTTTCCTCAAGTGGTTTCATTCTATAAAAAGCACCTGTACCTTTTAAGGAGAGGGAAACTCCCACTAAAATACTATTCAATCCGTGAGGCCAATGACCTCTACCTCTCTCATTCTTCTTATTGTGACTGGGCAGGAGAGTGATGGTGGCTTTTTCCAACAATAGACTGATTGATGGTGCTTCTGTTCTGAGGTTGACGCCTTCGTCAATTCAGAAATAATAGTAAAATTTAGATTAGGCATCCAATGGTCGTCCCAACTATTACAAGAGTCTTGTAATTGAGCAGCGTTATCAGTTTCAAGCCTTTCCAATTCATCAAAGCACAAGTTTGTTCTTTCTAAAAGAATGTTCTTCATATATACTTTTTTTTTTTTTTGAGACAGAGTCTCACTCTGTTGCCCGGGCTAGAGTGAGTGCCATGGCGTCAGCTAGCTCACAGCAACCTCCAACTCCTGGGCTCAAGCAATCCTTCTGCCTCAGCCTCCCAAGCGGCTGGGACTACAGGCATGCGCCAGCATGCCCAGTTAATTTTTTTTCTGTATATTTTTAGTTGGCCAATTAATTTCTATTTATAGTAGAGACAGGGTCTTGCTCTTGCTCAGGCTGGTTTTGAACTCCCGACCTTGAGCGATCCGCCCGCCTCGGCCTCGAAGAGTGCTAGGATTACAGGCAAGAGCCGCCGTGCCCGGCCCATATATATCTTTGATACAAAACTTTCAGTTTCTCTACAACACACCTAGAATAAAGCCCAAATTTCTCAGGATGCAATTTTGATCTTTCACAAACTAGTCCGAAGGTAACTTTTCTGACTCATCCCTCAGCATACTGTCCCAAACCCTGATGGTTCTACTTTTCCAAGCTACTCACAATCCTAGCGCCTCCCACGTCTGTGTTTTTCTAAAGCTGTGTGCTTTCCTTAGACTGCGTAGCTCTTTTCTCTTCCACAAAACCCACCTATGGAAAATGTTTCTGTCTTCCAAAAACAGGCCATGATTCTACCTTCCACATGAATGTCCATGGTCCCTGTAAGAATTAATTCATCAGTATATCATATGAATCATCCTCTTAGCAATTAGTTTGTGTCTCTTCTATCCCTGCTTCCAATTGATATGCACTAAACAAATGAATAAAGATTTTCTTCCAGTGGATTCTGAGATCCTTGAGGCAGTAATCATAACTTGTTCATCTTTAATTCCTCACAAAGAATAAAACAACGGGATCCACTTAGTCAATATTGAATATAATGCTCAATGGATTAGATTGAAAACTAGAAGTGGTGAACAGAGAAGAGAAGGTCACTGACATTTTAAACATTAATAATTTGTCATTTTTGCCTCCACTTACATTTTTAGGTGAAAATAGTGATCAGGGCTTTCTGGAAAAAAAGTTAAGGTTATGGAAACATTCCTGATGCTACTTTGAGGATAATTCCTGCATGCTCAGAGGAGTCTCTCGGAGAAGCCAGAGCAGGAAGCTCCGGTGCACTTTCTATGATTTGCATTTCTCCCTTCCAACGGGATGAGAGTGTGAATTTGGGAGAAAGCTGAGGAGCTGGTGGGTAAAAAGTACAAACTAGTTCTGCCTTTCAATCACATCTCTGACCTTTCAAATTTGGAAATACACTTTCTTCCCACCCCAAAATGATCTTCAGTTTTGGCTGATCTAAGTTGGACCTATTTCCATTAAATTTATTGAATGTCTCAGATGTTCTGCTGCAATCTGAATTTCTGTCCACAAATTAAGGATTGAGAAATTTATTTATTACAATCCAAAATGTTAGCTGACTAATCTCAGAGACTTCCCCTCCCACCTGCTGCAATTATGGTTTATCTAGGTGGAATGAGCTTGACTGGCATAATAGCACCAACATGAATAAAATGTAATTGAATATCAACTCTAAACCCCAATAACCTTGTTAAAGCAGCAGCTCCCTTGGAATGTCTTCAGACCCCATATGACAGTAAAACTAGAATTAATACAAACAAGGAGAAAGTCTAATGAAAAAAAATCCAGTAAAAAAAATTGGTGCTATAATTTGAATTTTTGTGTCCCTCCCAAAATTTATATGTTGAAACTTAATCACCAAGATGATGCTATTAGAAGGTGGAGACTCTGGAAGGTGATTAAGTTCTAAGAGCTCTGCCATTGTGAATGGGATTAATGACTTATAAAGAGGCTTCACCCAGCATCTACCCAACTTGCCCTTCTGTTTTCCTTCACATGAGCACACTGGGAACAAGGTGCCATCTTGAGGCAGAGAGAGCATCCCTCACCAGACACAAAACCTGCCAGCACCTTGATCTTGGACTTCCCAAACTCCAGAGTGTGAGAAATAAATTCCTGCTCTCTACAAATTACCCAGTCTCAGATATTCTAACAGTACAAATGGACTAAGACCATAGGGAACACAAGCAAAACAAAAGTTCTTTGGAGAGTAGTGACATAAAAAAAAAAAAGCTATCTTTGCAAAAAAATAAAAAAGTAGAAATGATGACTCTTTTTCTGATCTTCTTATAGTACAAGTAAAAAGACAAAGGTGTTAAGACAAGGTCACAGCTGATTCTAAATGCCATTAGCTACAACAACTGTTTTGAGTGTAGTAAGAAGAAACTGCTTTGACTCATCAATTATTTGCTTATTGAGAGACAATATATAGAATCTATGAGAGGCGAGAATGGTAGTCACTGTGTAAATATGGGTAGCTGAGCTTTCAAGGAGTTAGCAAGGTCATTTCCCAGGAAACCAGATTACATGGGTGCATGACAGAGGATCCCCAACAGTAAGGGGGTGAGGTTGAGGATGAGGAGTCCCAAAGAAGCAGGACGATTGATGAGGTCCACTCTGGAACTGGAACAGGACACATGGAAAGGTGAGCGGGGCTGGGGCACATGAAAAGGGGGAGCAAAGGGTGGAGAAAACAGAGGACTGAAGTGGTTCTTCAAGTTTTTTCATTCTGCATTTTCCATTTCCTTAAAAGAGGAGAGGAGCCGTGCATACTCGGTAAATAAGTATTGGTACTGGTAAAATTGGGGGCTTATAGAAAAGACCCAGAGTCTTTGGAAATACCTTTTGTGATGGGGGAGAGCCTCTTACCTATAAGTGACCTTTCAGACATTAAGAAATGACTTTAATAAAAAGTGAAGGAAAGTTGTGAGTAAAAGGAAGAAAGAAGAGCTGCTTCCTTGACTGATAACAGGACTTAGACTGGGTGGCCACACACTCTGAAGTAGAGAAAGTAAAGAGAGGAAGAACAGAGATGAGGGAGAGCGTGCGTCCTGGGATAGGGTAAAATTCCCAGATAGCCTCAAAGCAGGCTGACCATTTAGATCAGCCCACTGGTGGGACTTGGAGCACTATGACAGATCTCTAAAACCAGTGTCTGAAGGTGCTATGTTGCCAGCAGACGTCCCCAGAAATGTGTCACTGCCTTTCAGATCACATCCCCAGAGCTGTTCACTATGCAAAGTGCTTTGGTCTCCTCTTTGCTGCTCCTGATGTCGTAGGGAGCCATTGTCTTCATACATGTTCATTGTTTACTGAAACTGAACGTCTGATATGATGAACATTGCCAAGGTTAGCCTGCGCACATGTGTGTTTAAAAGTATCTATGTATATTCTTTAAATATACACACATATATACATATATTTTATACATAAAAAGACAAATTTGCTAATATCTTGTAGGAATAAGTCCTATCTACTGTCGTCAGGTCCTATCCCCAATCATTATGGACAAACGCCCTCATGAGTCACTAAGATAAAACAGGAAAAGATAGCTCTGGGTAGCCTATGGAAAGCGAATGGCCAGTAAAAACTGCCTGCATGATTCTCTCTCGCGATTGTACCATTAGTAGTCTACATGACAATGTCTAGGTCAATCTTAGAAGACACACATTGAAAATGATAAAGGTGTCTGAAATTTCTGTACCCATATAATTCCCCTCTTCCGTCCCACATCACTCCTCACCCCTCGCCATCGATAGGATTTTAGGAAAGCTAAAAATAATTGTCAATTGTTTTTATTCACTGAGGTATCAGGGTTTATTTATTATAGCAGCCAATCATAGCTAATACAATGGCAGAAATTTAAAGAATGTTTTCTTCTTTTCTACCACCCATACTCTTTTCTCCACTAATATTGCTTTTATGTGGGTGACTAAGTTCACGTTTCTGAGAGTTACTGGCAACAGTCTTTTTTTTTTCTCCCTTTATGTGTTTATTTAACATAGAAATTGTTCTTTGCACCAGCCTTCATTAGGTTCTTAAAGCCAATATGATATAATAATGACATATTGATATATTCATACTTTGCTTTCAAATATCTCCCACCGTGGGGAGAAATTTATGCATTTTACTACTTGAATCTTCATTTATAGCTACTTTTTAAATGTAATTTACATATCATGTCTTTACTCCATTTTAAGTGTACAATTAAATGGTTATTAGTAAATTTATCAAGTTGTACAGCTATTCACATAAATCAGTTTTAGAGGATTTCCCACCCCCATTGAGACCCCTAATACCCATCCCCAAATACACGTCAAGCATGCCCCTTCCCTTCACAGTGCTCACCACATCCCCCAGATGTGGGTCCACCCCCAACCCCCAAAATCTCCAGTGAACACCACCACCACTTAAGCACCATAGTGTAAATCAGTCAATACCAATTGGATGGCAAGTACAAGTGGGGCCCATTCTTCGGGTCTTGTGTCACCTACTTTGAATAATGGGCTTAAGCTTAATCCAGGATAATATAAGCAGTGTTAACTCACTGTCGTTTCCTAAAATTGAATAATATTCCATTGTAAACATATACAAAATTTTAGTAATCCACTCATGAATTGACGGGCACGTGGCTTGTTTCCACGACCTAGCAATAGTGAATCGTGCTGCCATAAACACTCGGGTGCAGATGTCTTTATCATAGAACATCTTATGCTCTTTTGGGTAGATGCCCAATAATGCTATTGCTGGATCAAATGGTAATTCTATTTTTAGCTCTTTGAGGAATCCCCAAATTCTTTTCCACAAAGGTTGCACCAATTTGCAGTCCCACCAGCAATGTAAGAGTGTTCCTGTCTCTCCACATCTTCGCCAGCATTTGTTGTTTTGGGATTTTTTGATAGAGGCCAATCTCATTGGGGTTAGGTGGTATCTCATTGTGGTTTTGATTTGCATTTCCCTGATGATTAGAGATGATGAACATTTTTTAATGTGTTTGCTGGCCATTATTATGTCTTCTTTGGAAAAGTTTCTGTTCCTCTCCTTTGCCCATTTATAAATGGGGTTGTTTGATTTTTTTGTTGTTAATTCTTTTGAGTTGTAGGTAGATTCTTGTTATCAGACCTTTGTCGGAGGTGTAAAGAGCAAATATTTTCTCCCATTTTGTAGGTTGTCTATTTGCTCTAGTGATAGTTTCTTTGGCTGTGCAGAAGCTTTTTAATTTGAATAAAATTTATCTCTTACACAAGGATGTTATAGGGATTACTGCAATATTTTTATAAATTTTTCAGGAGTCCTTAGAGCAAAACCTTCATATAAAGCAAAATAATGACACTCATTTTATTATATACTATAATTTTAATGAATAATACTGTATAATGTAAATATAAAAACAGCTTGAAGAAATAATTGTTTCTCTGAAGTAAACACTATGAATATATCAGAATGATTTCATAGAACGAATTTAGAAAGCACTTGGTCCAATCTACCCATTTTGTTCTCTTCCCTTTTCATAGTTATGAAGCTAACATGCTTAGAAGAGGCTAATGATTATCTCTAGTAACAAAGAAAATGAATCTTTTTCTTTTTTTTGATCCAGCCAGCTTTGCTTCTTATAAAAGCAGCAGAGAATTTCTGGCTCTGATTAGCATCTTCTGTCCATCCATTAAAAGTAGGTAAATTCCTGCTCTGACCTTCTCTTCTTAGGTCTAAAATTGTTACCCCTTACTGGAAAAATTCCCCTGGCCAACGGATTCGCATGCTCAAGATTACTATTTTCATCATGATGCCACTGAAGCAACTTATGAAGTAGCTTATATACTCAGGGAGAAAGCCATTCAGTGATGTAGAAATTGTGAAAAAATGCATTGTCAAAGTTGTAGGATGCTTAGACCCCGATAACATTTCCAAGTACAAACAGTAGCCTCTTTCAAGGAAAACCATAACTGGCACTCAGCAACAGCATGAATTAGCCTTCAACTTAACAGAACAACCTCATGCAATACACCAGGAAAATATATATTATTCAATCATTTTGGATGAATCAAATGACTCAGCACAGGTTTTATGTTTCATTTGGGTCATAACAGAAGATTTTCTTTGCTACCGAGAGTTACTGACTTTGGGCACTCTTGAAAACAGAACACGGGCAATAGATATCTTCAACAACTTTCAAGATAAATTTAGTGAAGTTGGACTGCATTTGGTAAATTTAGTGACCATATGTACAGACAGTGCACCTTCCATGACAGGAAAACATAAAGGGTTTATTGCACAGATAAAAAAATGTATTAACACATCCAAATGCTCTCATTTCTTTTCATTGTATCCTGCATCAACAAAATCTATGTGCTAAAGCTACTATTTTAAGTAACACTTTGCAACAAGTTAAAAGTATTGTTAACTACACTGGTACAAATGCAACATGGGATTGTCAGTTTTGTAACATGCTAAAGTTGAACAATGAGGTATTCACTGTGGATTTGCCATATCACTCTAGAGTGTGCTGGCTATCACAGGGTACTAACCAAAATTTTACCTCTGCAAGAACAGATAGTTATTAATTAATTTTATGAAGAACAGAATCAGCAATGTGAATTATTGAAAGAAAATGTCTACAGGAATGCAGTGTTTCTGTGTGATAACATGTCAAATCAAAATGACTTGAATATTTCTTTGCAAGTTAAAACTAAGTCTATATATGATATGTGGCAAAAAATCCAAGCATTTTGAAAAAAGCTATCTTTTTTCAAAATACTTCTTCTTCAAAAGGAAATTTCAAATGAACATTTTCCCCAGTTAGCAAAGGCCATTGATGAGCAGGATGGTATATACGAACAATTTGAGAAATACACAGCTGTTAAAGACCAATTTATTGGAGAATACAATGAAAGGTTCACTGACTTTGAGAATTATGATAATTGCACTCAAATTAGCAAGCATTTCAGCCTCACCTAGTTGATATCACCAAGGCACTAAAGAACTACAGATAGAATTGATTGAGCTCTCAGTAGATGACATTTTAAAGTCATTATTTGGGGTTAAGAAAGATCCAATTGAAATATGGAAAAATGCAGAATACCTGCACCTTCGGCAACGTTCCCAAAAAATGCTTTCTTGCTTTTTAACCACTTATTGCTGTGAATCTACAGTCTCCTACCCAACCCTTACGGTCACAATGACTGATGCCCACATAGAGGATCCACTGTAACTGCGGACCTCCATGCTGCAACCAAATATTCAAATGCTTTCCAGCAAAATGCAGACATGATAAAGTCATTAAAAGGCTAGTTAACTTTAAAATTAACAGTTTTCATTTTTTGAAATTATTAAGTACATAATTAGATTTTTACAAAATATTGTATATGTTTAAGTATATCTAAGTTTCTTGAATGTGGTCTTATTTGATTACAGCTAAATTAATGCGGCTTCCAACATGAAAAGTTTCCCCACCCCTGATTTATTGCTTTCTGTCCATCAAAAGGTTCCTGTATCTCAGGGCACCATTTCTAAACTCTGTAAAACCTGTCTCAGTTGGATTTCATTTCTCTTTCTGCTCTCTTCAGACAGCCTACCTAAAGAGACCTGTATTCCCACTTATGTAGCTATAAGAGCCATATGCAAATACCTGCCAAAGTCGTGTGTGAACACAAGGTCCACATGAATAACGCCCAGTTCAGGACCACGGTGGACAGCCATGCTGGCTGTGCAATGCGTACTACAGGAGGCACAAACATACAGATTATAACGTGGACTGCAGTGGTGTCATGTACAACAGTGTGTAGTGGCTGCCATCTTCCTTAGTTCTTTGATGTTCTGAGTTTCACTTCCTTCACTCATTTCACGGATATAATTGGAATTTTTTTTCTCTGCCATGTATAAGTGCTATACCTCTAAAAATGTCCCCAATAATCCACTCTTTGACTACCATTCCTGTTGTTGTTTTTTCTAGTTTCCTCATTCCCACTAAGTCTGTTCTTAAAACTCTCAAGACTTTTATTCTCTTCTCGCCTTCATTTCTAGCTCTTTTTGTCAGCCCCCTCCAGGCCTTGCTTTCTTTCCTACCCTTAGACTCCGGATTCATTTCCTTCAGGGACGTTGTCACCAATGCTTCCCACCAACCCCTGGTTCTCTATGTTTTTACATCAGGGACTCCACAATCTACTAGACCTGGATCAAGTTTCTCTTGCTACAGCTATTTCGGTTCAGTTCCACTCAATGTTCATTCTCCTGAATGCCTAATAAAAACCAGGCACAAATAGACCATTTTTGCTGTGTCCGGGTGAATGTCCAGGAGGAAGATAAACACAGGGCACTCCTTACTATCACAGGAAAGAAGAACCCCAGTGAGCTATAAATTCATCAAAGATGGCAAGCTCAGGTGGGCAAAATCCAACAGTTATGCAGATTGGTACCGCTGCACGTGTACAGGCTCTGGCCTCCTCTGAGTTCTCAGTGAACTCGGCAATCTTTTCCTTGTTCATGTATAATCCCTGCCCCCATTCCCCTCTGCATTGCTCCAAACAGATCCACTCTCCTAAAAAATTAACCCCTGCCAGACCCCCTCTCAGCAGGCATCGTTACTTCCTACTTCACAGAGAAAATAGAGGTCATCACCCATACATTCCCTCAATTCATCACTCCGAACCCAATAAATTAATCTATTTTTGCACTGGGCCATCTCATTTTCAGTTTCCTAGAAAACTTTGTCCTTTCTTCTATTCAAGACTCAACACTTGAATCATGCTTCGCTCTCAACCTCTCCCATCTCCTTCAGAGACCTTGCCTCATTAGCAATCATCTCATTTTATCACACGACAATCTGTCCTTCTCTATTAGCTTCTTCCCTTCTGCATAAAAGGTCTGTTTTCTGGCCCACATATTAAGCCATGGTAACCAGTCTTGCTCACACTCTGGTCCCAGACTGCTTGCCGTCAACTCAGCCTCACTGACCCTCCTTATCTAAGCCTGCAAAATCCATCCCCCAGAACCCCTTTCTTTATAGGGCTCTGGGTGAGAATTTTTCTATGTGAGATACTCAGATGAGAATTAGGCTGAAGAGGAGCAGAAGTCACATTTCCTGAAAGCAGTTGAGGTATGAGAGAGATGAGAGAGACATCAAGGCTTTCAGAGAAGCTCTTAACACCCATCTTCTGCTCCTGCCGACTGGCCCAATTGCTGTGAGCATCCCACAGAGGATCAAGACATAGAACAGCTGTGGCAAGCTTTTGAAAATGATTCACTTTAGTTTATCAGATTGAGATGTTCAGGTTCAATTTCTCTGACTTGTGGACAACAGTTTCCCTTATCCTCAGTGGCAACTTTCACTCTTCGATCTTCCAACAAGTTCTGTAAACCTTTAATTTTCTATTCAATCCTTTATACACAGAGCATATAGAATGGTGTATTATCCCTGAGTGAGTGCCAAGGAAATATAACCAGCACCCTCTGAATCTGTTCTAGCAAATATCACCAAATTTCTCTAACCCAGTGCATTCCATCCCTTTTGACCCCTCTGAAACTGTTGACAATGTTGATAACTGCTTTCTTGAAATTTCTTATCCTTATGGAACTTTGAGACTAGGAGAAGAGATATTTACAGATGTAATATTATATATATGATGTGCTGTAAAATGAACAATCTTCTATAAATGTGGAGAGTAAAAAAGAACTGAATCTATCTTGCAAAATGATTATAAAGCATTTTCTCTGAATTATAGCTCCATAAATTCCTTGACCATTTTTGAACTCAGTGCATGGGGCATCTTGGGCAGTGTTAACATATCTGATGACTTTATTTCCTTTCTCCTTTTTTAGTTTAGCCTCTAAGATGTAGCTAGACTTTTTCCACAAACAAATGCTCTTGATTTTCTATCCTGCATGTCTATGTTTCTGACTGAGGCTATAAGTAAGGAACAAAGGAAAAAAAGTGAGCAAAAAAAGAAAAATGTTATATGAGCAAAGAAAACCATGTATGAAATTCTCTGCCTAGAGTTTATAAGCTCAAAAGGCAAGATTTATGGAAACAAATACCTGATCTGAACTCAGCAAAGATCTTGATGTTTTCCACCATTAAATTATAGTACTTTAGAGAATAGCATCAATTGTATACAGCTGTACAGAATAGTTATTCAAAACTACTACTTAAATTAAAAGCAATTAAATAAAAAAATTTTGTGTGTGTGTGTATATATATATATGAAAAAATTATCTTGTTAGATTATATACTTATAAAATCAAGGGCAAGATGCTCAACTACCCCATAATGGAACATGTTAATAGGTCAAACAGTAACAATTAACTTAGTGTGTGAGATTCACTCTTCTGTAATGTTTTGACTACAGTGATTTTCCACATGCTATCAGCATGGGCAGAAAATTTCCGTAATTTTATAAAAACTAGGTCAACATCATGTAGTTACACTCTACATAATCCAACCCATTCTGTCGATAGCTTAACTCTAGCAGAAATGTGAATTCCATAATACTGTGAAATCAAACACAAATTTCTAAAATAGAAGCAATGAGAAAATCTCCTATACTTCCAAGTTAAATTCAGATGTGAAAAATTTGTGTGTGGTACAATAGATTTAAATGAAAATGCTACAGATGAAATAAACAAGAATTTGGGTATGATAGTCATTTTAGTTGATTACATCATAGCCTGGATTTAGAAAGTCTGTGATGTTTCCATGGAAACTGTTCTTGCTTAAATGTAGTTGTAGATATTCTTTAAGTACAAATTAAATTAATTGAAGGCAGAGGTACAATGTTAGAAACATTTAGAAGCCTAAAGAACAGTTTATTTCACTTACCTAAAAGAATTAAGAATAGTAGCAGAAAAGAAAGGACATATAAATTAGTGCCCTAAAATGAATAACACATACAGAGTATTTTCCAACTCCACTGTACATACTTTGAAATCCATTTAGAATAGTATGAACTCCAAATACTAACCAATCCAACTCCAACATGAAGTTTGCATTCTAGTGGGAATAGAGTCATGAACTAGCTAATGTCTATTTTTAGTTTTTAAAGCTCAAGTGGAAGAATTACGATTGCTTGGGATTGCCTGGCATCTAGTAGACACTTACTAAGTATTTGTCACCTAAATGAATAAATGGAGGAAACAGCCTAGAATGCAGCAATGCTAGTGTGACCATGTTGGGATTCAGTGAGGCTAATAAATACGATTCTATTTCCTTTTCTCCCCCCACCCCGAACTAGTTAAAAAACAAGAAAAAGTAAATGGAAGACAATATAAATGTTGCCTTTAACACTGAACAGTATGATAAGGGAGAATGAGACTCACAGCAAGCAGGAGCAATTAGGAAACCTGTAGCACGCAGGTTCTGAACTGTGAACCCAGATTTTGACAGACACCAACCTGGGCACAGGCAGCTAAGCCAGCACAGACCTTCTCATATGGGATCCTGAATTTGTAAACCTTAACACACAGAGAAGCCAAGCAGAATTCACTCTCTCTGCAAACAGGTTTTAGACCCAAAGAGAAAGACAAAAAGAAGTGACTCAGCTAGCATGGTCCACTTACTCTTCCAAGATTTATCAGTCATATCCACTCACTCCCCTCGGAAAAAAAGCATGTGATGACAGGAAGACAGGCCACAGTTGTTATGTGAAAGGAAATATCCTCCACATGGAAAGAAACATCAAGATTGTGAAAAAAAAGCGACTTCTCCACACCGATTACAGGAAGACTTATGTTATCTCATAATCAACTGAGCATGAGACAGGGTCAATGTGCTCTCATGAAATTGAAGAGGTTAAGTCAGAGCACTTTCAATCATTCATTCATTTAACAAGTATTTATTCTTACCTACTAAGTCTAGAAATTCTTGTAGATGTTAGGGTTATAAGGATACAGAAGGTAGATGTGATTTCTACCCTTATGACGTTTATAACCTACAAGGCAAACATAAATTGAATGAGCAATTTTAATTCAGAATATTAGGATAAAGGAGGAGCAGAGTGCTCTGGAAGCTTACAGGTGAAATATTTAACCTTGTGAAACTGAAGAATTCTACCCAAAGGACTCAACTTTGAAGCAGCCGGCCAAAGCATTGCTAAGAATTAGCCAGACAAAGAAACTAAGAGAGGGTTTCTCAGGCGAAGAGTCCATAAGTACATGGACCTAGAGCTGAGTGAGGGTGTGGTATAGTCAGCAGACCAAAAGTAGGTCAGGAAGGCTAGAACCTAGTGTAATGATGAGAGAAGATAGAGATTCTGTTAAAGAAGTAAGCAGGACAGAGAAAGGCCCAGGCTCATATTTTAGGAAAATCACTTTGGCATCAGAGAGGAGAGAGAAATGCAAAATAAACTTAAGGACACTACTTGTAGTGTTTAAGTAAAAGTGATTATAGTATTTTAAGTGAAAGAAATTGGTATCCTATTGGATAAGGGAACTAGACATAAAAATGGATAGAAGAACAACATTATTTAAGAAATACTTTGTAGGTAGAAAAACCAAGATATGATGATCTTGAGAGATAGGCGATGAGGATGAAAGAAAGGAAAATTAATACATTTTTGCCTTGAAGAGCTAAGTAGATGCCGGTGTCATTCAATAAAATAGGAGCCCAGGCGAAGGTGGTTTGGAAATGGGATGACAAAATGACAAGTACATGTTGGTACTTTTTTTATTCAGCTCTCTCTAGAATATCCAAATGGAAATGTCCAGTAAGAGTGTGATTATATGGGTCTGGAGTTTAGTAAAAGGAGTTGGATTGGAAAGAAAGGTTGGTAATCAATGGCATATAAATGATACCTGAAGTTACAACCATTTTTAAGTGAATTAAACTTGGTGTGTCCAATCAGCAAACAGCATTATTATTTAACCACCATTTTCTTCAAACACACTGTAAAATTTTCTTCTTTTTTTGGCCACATCCAACATTTTTGTTAGTGTCTGTGAACTTTAATTGCTCTCACCTATGTGAAGAATCAGATTTCTTTAAGTTACATGTATAAACTCTACATATACGGAAATTTTTCTATAATACCTTAAGCATACTGTCCTATAGACATGAATCCAACTCAAACAATCTATACTTCTTGCGCCAAATGAAAATGAGGGAGGAAGATAGATCATTGAAAAACTAGTGAAGTCTTTCATAAAAGAATTTTTTCCCAGATGATAGAAAAAGAAGGAAAAGGAATGACTTAGCATATTATTTAAATAATTACAGAGAGAAATCTTAAAGTCATTCAGAGAAAAATAGCACCAATATCTTGACTTGCTTCTGTCATTTAGATGTGAATCTTCAAATAACAATAACTTTAAAAAAATAACAAATTACTTTATTGCAGAGGAAAAATTAATACATAACTATCCAAAAACACTTGAAATGAAGTTCAGAAGTTTAAATATCAGGATGTTTTCATATACATTAAAGTTAGAGTTCTAGAAATTTAATGTAGAACATTCATTCAAGCAAGGATTCTTAGCAAAGCTTGAGAGCACCAACAGGAAAAGAAAAAAACACGTCATGTGAAACATCTCCAGCTGTTATCACACTTGTTCAACACTGATGGGATGTCCACTGTGTATAAGGTGTTTACACTTCACATGTCCACAGCAGTTCTCCCTCCCCAAATTTTCATTTTACTATGTATATGAACAAATAAGTATCATATCTAGGTGAATCGACTTTTTACAATCTAATACTACATTTTAGTCTTATTTCCAACTTAATTTTTTTTGATAGACCAACAATACCTAAAGAACTGCAATCCTAATGTTGCCCATTAGATTTGCTGATTTTCATTTTCTTCCGAATGCTGAATGAGCACTTGCAAGTCATGTTTTGAACAAAAGGAGCCCCGGCCCACATCTCGACACTGTCCCCCGGCCCTAGCTGGGACCATCCAAAAGCAGCTATTTCCTAAGATGACCAGGTACCGGGAATCCAGACACAGACACACCATAAATGAGTAGAGACAGTCACATTGTCTCCAGAAACAGAACTGCAGGCCGGGTGCGGTGGCTCACGCCTATAATCCTAGCACTCTGGGAGGCCGAGGCAGGAGGATCGTTTGAGCTCAGGAGTTTGAGACCAGCCTGAGCAAGAGCGAGACCCTGTCTCTACTAAAAATAGAAAGAAACTAGCTGGACAACTAAAAATATGTAGAAAAAATTAGCCAGGCATGGTGGCACATGCCTGTAGTCCCAGCTACTCGGGAGCCTGAGGCCGAAGGATTGCTTGAGCCCAGGAGTTGGAGGTTGCTGTGAGCTAGGCTGACACCACGGCACTCTAGCCCAGGCGAGAGAGTGAGACTCTGTCACAAAAAAAAAAAAAAAAAAAAAAACAGAAACAGAGCTTCAAAATAAAAGAGAATGAGATAAGAATCCAGGCTAAAAAAAAAATACATAAAGAGAAGCCCTGAGTCGTGGCCATAACAATCTTAAAAGTCAGAATTATGATAAATCATAAAGTTTATTTAGAAGCTATGAGATATTTTTTGTTGTTGTATTTTTTGTTTTTAATATATGCAGAGTAGAAGGAGCCTATTGGTAATAGCAGAAAGTCATGGACGCCCTGCGGAAGGTGGTAGGGAGAGCCACTGAGTCATGTTCATGGCAAAGCTCTAAGGAGGCTGCCAGGACCCGTGTCACTATGTCCCCAATGCTGAACTCACCTTTTAGGTTTCTAATGGTTCTGGGATTCCTTTGAGGCTCCAATTCTCTTGTCTAGGACCACAGTGCATGTGAGTAAGGGTTGTGCTTTTGCAGAAGTGTCAAGACCATGATGGAAGGCGGCAGTGACACACAGCCTACACAGTGTCACGGTGGCCTGGACCACAGAGGACCTTTCGGGATTCAGACATCTAGTCCAGGTGCCTCCTAATTTGTACACGGGGGCACCATCCTCAACACCCCAAGTGAAATGTTAGAATAAACGCTCTGGTTGAGTCTGTGTCATGAAGTCTAAAGAACCCAATGTAAACAGCAAGTTACCCTCACAGGTATCAAGAGTGGGATTGTTGGGTGGAGGTTCATGTCATGTTCCCTGGCTCTTGGTCCCAGTACCGAAGAATGGTCACTGGCACCCAGTTGACAGAATGAACGAGCAAGCAAAACAGCAGGATTTATTAAAGCACAGCGGGCTCCAGAGTGGGAACAGCTCTCTCTCTGCCCATGGAGAAGACCCTGGTTTCTAACACATTTGTTTCTACTTTCATGTCTACATATTATGGTGTGCTAAATGGCAGGTGGAATATTCCTGATTCAGGGAAGAGGGGTGGAGAGTTCCTGGAACCGGGGACCCCTCCCTTAACTTGTCTTTCTAGGGTAACTTCCAGGGATTGCCAAGAACATTTGTAAACTGTCAGCGCTGGTGGGCGTGATTTTTACTATGTTAACAAGGGTAGTTCACTTAAGGTTGCTGACGGCTCCTCTGTGCTCATATCCCAAGGTGCTTGCGTCTGCGGTTGGGACATCTCTTGGCTTGTGGTTTTCTTACCCACCTCGAATTGGCCGGCAACAGTATCTCTACTGAGTCTTCCTCACCTCATTCCACACCTGTTCCCCCTTCCTTCGGTCCCTACCTAACAGGATCTGGTTGTTCGTCTCTAAGGTTACTTCAAGTGCTATTATCTACTATTTCCTTTACATTTTGTGTGAATTTTTCAGACCTTAGACCTTGTGACCTCACTTCATCTTTGTAGAGATGACTTAAATCTGTGTGGACCTGCTCATGCCAGGAAGCATGAGATTTCTATATTTGTATTTTAGACTTATTTTAATTGCATCATTTAAAAGACATATATATTATATCAAGACTTTCATTTTCTGAATTACAAATGGTACAAAGATAAAAGACCCAGGGTGTTCTCTTAAATTGCACATAACCTAAGAAAGAGAAAAAAATAATTATAACAAAATAGAGGCTATGCAGAGGTAAGCACACAGTATAATGGAAGCATCGAGGGTTGTTGTTAGGCTCAAATCTGGGGATTAGGGATCAGAAAAAAGCTTTGTGGAGAAGATAACATCTAAGCTGGGCTTCAAAGAGATAGCCAGGTTAAAAAAAAAAAAAAACAGTCAGGAAGGCATTCTTGACAAGAGAACATCTGTGAAAAAGAATTGATTATTGAGAGAAAGCAGAGTTTTGCCTCAGTGGTAATCAAGCACTTTAAAAATTATATGCCACTTGGGTACAGCCTAAGACCTACAACCATTAAAACAACCATTTTCCCTCTATAGGAAAAAAGTGATATTAAAGAGACATGAAATACAGGAATTTTAGTAAACTTCTAACATTAATATCTATGAATTACTTTATCAATAAGATAAAAATACTTATATATGTGACTATATGTTTAAATAATAATCTACACATTTTAAATTAACCCTGTAAATTATTACACTTATTTCAACAACATAATATCACTTACTTTTTAAATTTTTTATATAAATAATACACATGATTAAAAAAATAACAGCAATAAAAATTGTTTCACTCCCTGTCTCCCAATATCCTCACAGAGTTTACAAATATTCCTAGTTTCCTGTGTGTCCTTCCAAAGTGACTATGCACATTTACAACATATTTCCACACATATACACAATTGGTGAACTTTTCTTTCCCAGAATTATATTAATATTTTGGAGAGCTTTCCAGACTACTCCAATTATATTTCTCCTTTTAATTTACTATTTTTAACTTTTTCTTTGAACCAATTTTAGACATAGAAAAGTTGCAAAACTATTATAAGAATTTTCTTATACCTTTTACCATACTTTTCACAATGTTAATATTTTACATAACTATAATTATCAAAAACAAGAAATAAACATTATTATAGTATTATCAATTGAACCACAGACATTATGTTAATTTCAGCACATTTTTCCACTAATGTCTCTGTTCCAGGCTCCTACCCAGGACCCCACATTGCATTTAGCTGTTATTTCTCCTTTGCCTTCCTATCTGTGATGGTTCCTCAGCCTTACCTTGTTTTTAATGACCTTGACATTAGAAGAGTGCTAATCAGTTATTTTGCAGAATTTCACTCAGTATGGCTTTGTCCACTGTTTTCTCGTGCTTAGAATGACATTCTGTATTTCTGGGATGAATGGCATAAAGGTGATGCCTCTAGAGATGCTTTGACAAGTGTCTGGTTCCACGGCTGGGATAGGGAAAATGCAAGGTAAACCTGGAATATCTGGTTGTGTAGGAAAGTAAGAAAATGCTCTTCAAGATCTTTCTCAGTAGGACTGGTGCTGAGACAAGGAACTGCAGTTGTTTCTGCAGATCAGGTGCTTATACAATGGATGTGAACAGGTTTGTCTCATTGGACAGGTCTCTGGATGGGCAGGACTGATGGCTGATCACAGTTGAGGTGGGCTGTAACTGATTCACAGGGCTGCTGCAGCTGAGACCTAAGTCTTCAGTTCTGTCTCTTGGTCCATGGCATGTCTCCCTGCAGGTGTTTGTTTGGGCAAGGCTGCTTCCAGACCATTGCTCGCAGGGACTGGGACTGAGATACAGGGACTCTTAAGATCCACAGTGACACTTATGTTAGCAGGCCTGCCTTCATGGACACAGACAGATGTGCTTCCAGACTGGTCCCAGGTTAGCCAACCTGCTCCTGGGCTGTGACTACCTACAGCTGGAGGCAGCCAGGTTACAATGTTGCTTCAAGGTGCACATTCAGGTCAAAGTTGGTGGTGCTATTAATACATCCAGGATCACAGATGGACATTTTCCCCTGAAGACCTCAGTGTGGGCAGGATTTTTCCAGACCATGGATGAGAGGTAAAGAAGGTGGCTTTGGGGCTTATTCAGGGGCCACAGACAAGACCAAGGGCAGCAGGCCTCACCTGAGACACCTGGCTCTGAATCTTCCTGGGTATCTTCGCAGATGGTGCTAAAGGCAAGATCCAGAGAAAATGGACCATAACTAAGCCCCCAGTGAGATGTTGCTACTTTCTGTCTGTAGTTGGGACCATGGTTAAGCAGCCTCTCACATGGGTGAGGACCTGCCCTCTCAAAATGGCCCTACTGCTTGGTTTTGAGCTGAGCTCCACTAGGGCACCACAAACTCAGTTCTGGATCTTGAAGCTCCCACAAAAGCAGTTTCATCTCGGAATGGCTGCTACATTATATCGTAGGGTACAAATGGGGGAGTTCCTATTCTGTCATCTTGCTTATGTTCCTCTCCTGTACGTTTCACTTTTTTAAATGTTGCATGTGATTTTTAGATTCAAAAGTTCTGAAATGAAATGCTCAAATTTACATGTTATATAAGAATTGAATTAGACTACTACCCAATACCACATGTATTAAAATGTTTGAATGTAAGTTTAAGTTTACTGGAAGCACTAAGAAATTATTGAAATTTATATCTATTTTCTCATCATATATCTAAATGATGGTATAATATAATCCAAAATGTTTATTTTATTTCAGTAGTTTTCATGATATTTTACAGCATTTATGTTGTTCCTTTATTTGGAAACATAAAACTTTTCATAGCTTCTAAAGACTGTATTATATCCATTATATTTTGTATAAAAATAGTACCAATACACTCAATAACATAAGAAAGTTTCCTTCATTTAAAAAAAAAGTAAGAAAATGCTCAAAAAATAGATAGGAGCTTTTTGAAAGAACACAGGAGACAATCAGACCTATGGCCTAATGACAAAATGGTTCTAATGACCAAAGTTGAGTCAATTTGAGCAACAAATAATAATGGTATTGGATTTTAACCTATAAAGTAAAATATTAATAAATATATACTGATATAAATACTTGCATAAATAAACAAATGGAAGAAGAAATGGCTCTTGCAATAAAATTCCACTTAATGAATTAGAAGAGACAAATAAAGAATCAACGTTAGGCAAACACTACGTAATTGTCTGCACCAAACCATTGTTGATAAACTGATGGATGTTAAAATTAGTGAGAAAAATTCAAGGAGAAATAGAATTTGCTACTCTCTCAAAGTATCCCTACTAGAGACAATTAACTATTGTATGAAAAAAATAACTTTACATTAGAGAAATTTGATACACACTAACTTAATCATGTAATCAAGATAAACTTGTAATAAGATATGTGAACTGCTTGATGTAATGCATGAAAAGGACACGATATTGTAATTTATTTTAATAGATAGCATATTCATGAAATTTATAATTTCTTTAAAAATTGCTAAATTTTTAAAATGTAAATCAATACAGTGAAAGTCTACACTTCTATTAATGGCTTTATATATAGATTATTTCCAAAATGTATAAATGTGTCTAGAATAAGTTTCCAAGTGAATTGCTAGATCAAAATGTGTAAGTAATTTGTTATGTTAATATTTATAACCAGCTGGTCATGGTAGCTCACGCCTGTAATCCCAGCACTTTAGGAGGATGAGGCAGGAGGATTGCTTGGGGCCAGGAGTTCAAGATCAGCCTGGGCAACATAGCAAGACTCTGTCTCTAAAAAAAAATTTTTAAAAATTAGCTGGGCACAGTGGTACATACCTGTAGTCCTACCTACTCAGGAGGCTGAGGCAGGCAGATCACTTGAACCCAGGAGTTCTAGGCTTAAGTGAGCTACGATTGCACCACTGCACTCTAGCCTGGGCAACAGAGTGAGACTTTGTCTCAAAAGAAAAAAATATTATAATCAAATTGCTGTCCATACAGGTTACACCAATTTATATTCAACACAATGCATGTACCAACGTTTCAATAGCAGAATATGTTACTGAGCATTTGAAATTTTACAAAATTTATGAGTCATAATGTTTCAGTACAGTTTGAATTTATATGTCTTTAATGTTTATGAGCCACTCATACACCCTTACCTGTAAATAATTTGTTCATATCCATTGTCCATTTTTAAACAGAGTAATTAATCTTTTTGCTTTTTGTCAATTTCTAAGAGTTCCTTATATAACAGGAAGATGAGTCTTTTGTCTGTAACATGACTTGTAGATATTTCACCACATAGAAAATTAGTTAAATAGCACACATTCACAAGCAGTGCATCTTGATGAATAGCATTATACAAATAAATTTTGAATAGACAGACTATGTATATATTTGCTTTAGCAATACAGAATATAAATGTTTCATACCTGAATTGCAATCCAAACTCTCTTAGACATTGGCCTTTGAAAAGTCAGAGGCCAAAAATACTATTGAATTAGATATATTCTAGGACACCCTGAAGATTAAACAAAATTACCTACATAAGTACTAAAACGTATAATGAAGGTAATCAACATCAGAATAGCAGTAGTTGGAAAACCACTCCTAACTCACAACAATGATGACCTACTAATAGAACCTACTTCCCCAAATGTGGACATTCTATCTGCATATGTGTCTGTGTTGACAACAAGACTACAATAAAATACTAAATTGGAGTGTTTAGCAAACTTTAGAGTGTATTAATTTTATTTCATGAATATCACATTTTAATACCTCAAGAAGTCAAAGTAAATATTATTTAAAATAGAAAGTTTATGAAATTATATGTTATTTGAAAGTAAGAAATGCAGAGCAAGCCTACATTTTTAGAACAAGACCTAAGGAAAGGACCTTCCCTTGCACTTACCTCTCAACAGGTGTGCAGTGAGGTGAGGAAGACTTGGTAGAGATACTGTTGCCGGCCAATTCGAGCTGGGTAAGAAAACCACTAAACAAGAGATGTCCCAACTGCAAAAACAAACACGTTGGGATATGAACACAGAGGAGCCCTCAGCAAACTTAGGTGAACTACCCTCGTTAACACAGTAAAAATCACATCCACCAGCGCTCACCTCACTGCAGGCTCCACTCATGGTCAGTGCCCTGTATAAATATACCACTTTTTCTCTTTTATACTGTATTTTTACTGTACCTTTTCTATGTGTAGATGTGTTTAGAAAAATGTAGGCTGGGCATGGTGGCTCACACCTGTAAGGCCAGCACTTAGATATGTTTAGATGTACAAATACTTACCATACCATTGTGTTATAATTTCCTACAGCACTCACTGCAGTAACAGTACAAGTCCACAGCCCAGGAGCAATAGGCTATGTATACCAAATAGCTCATGTCTGTAGTAGGCTGTATCATCCAGGTTTGTGTAAGTACACTCTGTGATGTTTGCAGAATGACAAAATCGCCAAACGACACATTTCTCAGAATGTGTCCCCATTGTTAAGTGACACGTGACTGTCTATACATGAAATAAATAAATACTAACAGTAGTTAGAACCCTGAATTCGACATTAGGAACACAAATGAGGAAAAACAATTGTCAATTATAATCAGACTGTTAACTTTGCAAGAAAAGTAATAATACTTTTATTTTGAGCTTTCTCTCCTTTTCTTGAAATGGTGGAGCTGAAATTTCAGGAAATTTCATGAAAAGTATCTGCTTTTACAACTTCTTAAACCTAGTTTTAAAACTCCTCAGTTAACTGAAATCAAACATGTAAAACATTTTGAACTTGGATGAAGCAGGTCCAAACTTCAGCAGATAGTATCAATGAGTGTAATTTTAAACGGGAAGCCAGAGGGTATATTTTTGGGCAGGTGAATGTGAGTATGTGTTATTTTTTTTTTATTTTTATTTTTTGAGACAGAGTCTCACTCTGTTGCCCAGGCTAGAATGCCGTGGCGTCAGCCTAGCTCACGGCAACCTCAAAATCCTGGGCTCAAGCGATCCTCCTGCCCCAGCCTCCCGAGTAGCTGGGACTACAGGCATGCGCCGCCATGCCCGGCTAATTTTTTCTATATATATTTTTAGTTGACCAATTAATTTCTTTCTATTTTTAGTAGAGACCAGATCTCGCTCTTGCTCAGGCTGGTTTCGAACTCCTGACCTTGAGCGATCCTCCCGCCTCGGCCTCCCGAGTAGCTGGGACTACAGGCATGTGCCACCATGCCCGGCTGATTTTTTCTATATATTTTTAGTTGACCAATTAATTTCTTTATTTTTAGTAGAGACGGGGTCTCGCTCTTGCTCAGGCTGGTTTCGAACTCCTGACCTCGAGCGATCCTCCCGCCTCGGCCTCCCGGAGTGCTGGGATTACGGGCGTGAGCCGCCACGCCCAGCCGGGATATTGGCATTTTCCTTGTTGATTGGATTTGATGTTTACGTCTCAGAGACATCAGTCCCCCATCTGCCTGGTGTCCTGTGCCCGTGAGATGAGCCGTGGCGGGTGGGGAGGTGGGCGCTGGCTTAGCATGGAAAGCCTGGAGCTGGCGCCTGTGGGGAGGACTGTGCTTTTCGGCAGCTCCAGCTCGGGGCCGGAGGGTGGTCAGAGCAGACTGCTGCCTCAGGGCCAGTGTCGCCCCTGTTGGTGCAGCAGAGCCAGTCAGAGGCGCTCAGGGCAGAGGCGGTAGTGAATTCCGGAGGTGTCGGGTGGGGCCCATGTGCCCGGTGACCAGCTGGGCCCTCTCCAAGGGTGACAGGAGGGGCAGACCCCGGAGTGCGCTGACTACCCCCTCGCCCGCCGTGCAGCCAGCAGAAGACGGAGCTGCCTGTCACGGAGAACGTGCAGACGATCCCGCCTCCGTACGTGGTCCGCACCATCCTCGTGTACAGCCGCCCGCCCTGCCAGCCCCAGTTCTCCCTGACGGAGCCCATGAAGGTGGGTGAAGCCGGGATAGGGCGGGATGCCTGCCGCCGTCACGGTGGTGGTTAGATACCAGGAGGGACTTCCCAACCGCAGGAGCCAGGTGTGCCTAGAGGCAGTTCTCAGACTCTAAGGCACAACCTGGGGAATTGTCATAGGGCATGGTGTGACCCAGGCACCAGAGGCTGGTGTCCTTTTCCTCCCTTGTAGAAAATGTTCCAGTGCCCGTATTTTTTCTTTGACGTCGTTTACATCCACAATGGCGCCGACGAGAAGGAGGAGGAGATGGGTTGGAAGGTGAGGGGCGGCCGGGTGGGCGGCAGGCGGTCGTAGACGGGATGCCGTAGGCCCAGCCTGCCCGGGCGTCGGGGTCTCTAGCTCCCTTCGGTAGCCTGGAGCCTCGGCCCGGCTGGGTCACAGTCGTGTATTCATTCAGCAGCCATTTCCCGTGTCAGTGCGAGCTAGTGGTGGCGAATGAGGTGGGGGCCGCTGGGACAGTGGCCCAGGGAGCATGCTGGTGCTGCCCACCGTGTCCTGTCCCTGCCCTTGCTGTGCCCTCTGCCTGGAACACCCACCCCTCCGGCCTCCTCAGGCTCAGCTGGCCCCTCATCCCAGCCCCAGACTAGCTGTGCAACCTGGAGTGGGCCATTTACTTCCCTGAGCCTCAGTTTACCCAACTGTGAACAGGGGGAGTTGAGACCAGTTCCTACTCATACCTCAATGCCCAAATCAAACATCCCTCCCCCTGAGAAGCCTCTGCTCCTCAGAACAGATCAGCACGTGGCCGGGCGTGTGTCTGTGTTCAACTGTGTCTCTCCACATGGGGGGGGCTCCTAATGTCAGCACTGAGACCTCGTGGGGTCCATAACACTGGGTGGGTGGTAGGGAATGTGTGCTGAATGCATGAATGTTTTCTGCTTGGCAAACTCCTTTTCACCCTTCAGAACCCATCCCGGATGTCCCCTCCTCTGAGTAGCCCTCCAGGGGCAGAGCGGGCCAGTTGGGGGTAACCCTCACCTGAACAGCTCCTCACTGCCCACCCCAGGACATGTTTGCCTTCATGGGCAGCCTGGATACCAAGGGTACCAGCTACAAGTATGAGGTGGCGCTGGCCGGGCCGGCCCTGGAGTTACACAACTGCATGGCGAAACTGTTGGCTCACCCGCTGCAGCGGCCCTGCCAGAGCCATGCCTCCTACAGCCTGCTGGAGGAGGAGGATGAAGCCACTGAAGTTGAGGCCACTGTCTGAACCGTCCCTGTACAGCTCAACCTCCTTGTAAGGCGAAACCGGTGGCCTAGAGTGCGCGTTCTCAAACTGGGCTCTGGGGGGCCCTGGGAGGAAACCCAAGATTCCAGGAGGCACCCAGGAACTCTGGCCCCCACCCCCCGTGTTTCCCAGCCCACACCGACCCCTGGTTTGTCAGTTGTAATTTTTGTTGTTTTTGGTTTTTTTGTCATCAAAATAAAAATCTGAATATTGCTAACCCACGCCCACAACAATCTCTTCATGTTAATTGGGATCATCTGGGTTCCAAGTGACAGCCACTGAGCAAAGGTGAGCTGCTTCTCTTGTGGATGAAAAGCCAAAGGGGCAGCTTCAGGCTCTGCTGTATCCAGGTGCTAGGACAACATCGCCCGTGGGCGGGTGTCGCAGTACCGACAACAGTTCCTGATGACAACAGTTCCATCAGGAAAAGGTGGGAGCCCCAGAGGGCGGGAAGCAGATGCCAGAGGGCCCCAGTTCTACCGTCTTCCTGGGTAATGAGCGATTGTGAAAAAAGCTCACCAGCTAGGTTTTCTCAGTTCCGTGTAAAACGAAAATAGCTTTATTGAGCAGCCGCTTTTCCTCCCTGTGGGCGTTTACTGGGAGCCCACCGTGTGCCGGGCCCTTGCGCTGAAACGCCTGTGCGACCCTCAAACCTGCCTCTCGAGGGCTACTCTCCTATTTTGCAGATGGGGACACTGAGACCCTCAGGCGTCCAGCCCTCCGAGGTGATGGACTCCCCCGCTCTGCTTTGCGGATGCCACCTCTAATCATGGTTCTGCCACCAACAGCACTTTCCCAGGTTGTGACATGAGATAAGGGCACACCCGGCAGCTCCTCCCCGCCCGGGCATTTATCGGTGGCCCCAGGCCCTGCCTGAGTGCCACTCGGTATCGCAGGCCAGGCCGGACACTGAAGCTACTCGGGATCCCCGATGTGGAAGCCGCTGCGGCGCGGGTCATCCTGGCTGGGGACCCTGCGCTACGCCGGGGAGCAGCCACCCGTGCCGAGGGGCGGGGCGGCGCGTGCGCACAAGGTCGCGGCGGGAAATTGGAAATCAGCCGGCCGGGCCGTGGGGATCTGGCTCGGCCTGGACATGGGCCCAGCGGCTGGCCTGGCACGGCGGCTGAGGGCGGTGCTGCGGGAGGAGGAGCCGCGGTGAGGGCGGGGCCCAGGGCGGGCCGGGGCGGAGAGGCTGTGGTCCGGGTCCACTCTGACCCTCGGTTCGCAGGGCGGTGGAGGAGCTGCTGCGCCGCGGCGCGGACCCCAACCTGGTGCTGGTGGACGGCGCGGCGGCCATACACTTGGCGGCCAGAGCCCGGTACCCGCGTGGCCTGTGCTGCCTCCAGGTCCTGCTGCGCGGAGGCGGGGACCCCAACGCTCGGTGAGGCGGGGCCTGGGCCGGGGGCGGGGTCTCCCGAAGCCAAGGTCTGGTAGTCCAGGAGAGGGCACCCCGTGGTCTGGTGGCGGGGCCTCGGGAGCGAGGCTGGGGCTTGGGGAGGGAGCCTGGGGGCGTCCAAGGACGGGGGCCAAGGCTCTAGGGAGGCGCTAGGGTTCCAGAGCGAGGGCGCGCTATGGGGTTGCACCCGGAACCGAAGTGGGGATCAAGGTTCGGATCTTGAAGTGGGGTGAAAGCTCCAGGGTCAGAGTCAGAGGTTCGGGTCCCGGCCCGAAGGCACAGGACCTAGGTCCGAGGGCCGCGTCCCAGGCTGGAGGGCGGAAATGGGGGAAGGGCCGAGGCTCGGGGTCCCTGCTCGGAGGCCGACAGTGACCCCTCCTACGCGCCTGCCCCAGATCCGCAGAGGCGCTGACGCCGCTGCACGTGGCAGCCGCCTGGGGTTGTCGCCGTGGCCTGGAGCTGCTGCTGAGCCGAGGAGCTGACCCGACGCTGCGCGACCAGGTTGCGGGCCCCGCGCCGCGAAGACCCGGCGGGTCGGGAGGGAGGGAGGGAGGGAAGCCGGCGGACGAGGCCTCGGGCTCCCCCTGCTGACCGCGCTTCCGCAGGACGGACTCCGGCCGCTGGACCTGGCCGTGCAGCAGGGGCACGTGCACTGCGCGCGCGTCCTTCGGGAACTGGACGCGCGGACCCGGACCCTGACCGCTACAGAGACCCAAGAGCCTGAGCCCGAGCCTGAGCCTGGCAGTGAGTAGGGCCTGCGTGGCAGCGGGGGCTTCACTTCTGGAACGGTCTCTGGCATCGCTGGTTGGTTCCGACTGTCTCATGGCCTCTGTCTCTGGCTGGCATCTCTGCCTCCCACACTCCCTCCTCCTTGTGACTCCAGTGTCCTCTGTCTGTCTGCTGCGATTCCCGTCCCTCCTGTCTGACCCCAATGCTCGTCTGCAGGTCTAGGCGTCTCTGGACCATCCGATGGGACGCTGGATTCGGCAGCACTGCAGACCCAGCTGGGCGGAGGCCACGGCAGCAACGTGGGCCTGGAGGCTGGCCCGCGGTCCCCCAGCCTTGGGGCTGCAGACAAGGATCGGAGCTCAGCGTCGCCTCTAGGGCGCTGGGACTGCAGCTCAGATGAGTCCTTCGTCACCGCTGTTGAGGTCTCTGGAGCCGAGGACTTAGCCCCAGACACTTCCCCCTGGGCTGGGTCATTGGCCCAGACCAGGCAGGGACTCCTGCTTGGTGTCCGTCCCACCCAGAGGGTACCAAGGTCTCTGGGTGCCCTGCAGCTGGCACACGTAGCCGAGATGGCGTGTGGCGAGGGGGGACTGAGTGCCCATCTGCAGGCCCTGACTCTGACCTCGCCAGGTGCTACCAGCGCCCCGTCCTCCTTCTCCTCCTCTCTCCCCGATGGGGGCCCAGCTCCGAGTCCCCCGCGGACACCACCCCCTGGACCCTCTGACTTCCACATCCAGACATCTCTTGATAGTGACGACGCTGCCCTCTGGCTGACAGAGGATGAGGCGAGCTCCACAGGTGACAGGGATCCTGTCCCCTCTTGCTGGCACCTGCCAGTCCCTGCTGTGTCTGACTTGGAGCCGCTGCAGGGACCTCGAGAGCTTGACGAGAGTCCTGGCCCCGTCCCACCCTTCACCCGGCAGTACCGCCTCCAACGGCTGGAAGAAGCCCAGGTGGCTCCTGGTTAGTCCCTCTTGGGCGTCCAGAGTCCAGGGAGCCTCCAGGAGTCCCCGAGACCCCAGCTCTCAGTCCCACTTCCCTTCTCATCCCTGGGAACCACCTCTTCCTCCCTCTCCCTTGACTCAGTTTCTCCTCCCAGGCCCAGACTTCTCAAGGCACAGCCCAGAACTGGCCAAGGCCCTGCGGACAGGCCGGATCCCTCACGTCCAGGCGGATGAAGATGCTCTTGCTCAGCAGTTTGAGCGACCTGATCCCACCAGGAAGTGGCGGGAGGGAGTCGTGAAGTCCAGTTTCACGTATCTGCTGCTGGACCCCAGGTACGCAGGGCAAGAAAGACCTAGAAGTGGGAGCTACAAAATTTGGGGATTGATTCTTATTCACTGTATGTTCTTAGGAAAAGGACTGACCCTCTCTGATCATCAGCTTTACAAAAGTGGTTGGACGCAATTTAAGCTGCTGGGTGTCTAGGGAACAGCCACTCCTCTCTGGCCCTATAAAGTGGGGGGGTCACTGGACATGGGTTGAAGTTCTGTGACTTTGGGGACTGTCTCTGGGGCCACTCTTGTCACTTGTCCCCCTCTGAAACACTCTCCTCATCCAGAGAAACTAAGGACCTGCCAGCCCGAGCCTTCTCACTGACCCCAGCTGAGTGTCTTCAGACTTTTGTTCGCGCCATCTTCTATGTGGGCAAGGGGACACGGGCCCGGCCATATGTCCACCTTTGGGAGGCCCTTGGCCATCATGGGCGGCCAGGAAAACAGGTATGAGGACAAGGATCAGGACCCTGCAGGGGCAGTCAGGACATGGATGGGCACAGAAAAGGGGGTTCTGGGGCCGACCTCTGACTCTGTCCTGGCTCCCCCAGGTCTGCCCCAAGGTACGCCAGATCTTGGACATCTGGGCCAGTGGCCGTGGCGTCATCTCCCTGCACTGTTTCCAGCACGTGGTTGCCGTGGAGGCTTATACGCGGGAGGCGTGTCTTGTGGATGCGCTAGGTGGGTACCTGGCGTGTAGGTTGGGGGGGGTCACATGAGGGGCATTTGATCTACCAGTTCCCTCACCCCTTCCCTCTCAAGGCTGTACATTTATTCAGTGAGCAATTATTGAGCACCAACTCTGTACCTGCATATGTGCATATTTTGTGCCATTGGTTTATCCCTGCTCCAGGGCAATACACAGTGGGTTCACTGTTACATACTTCTGCTGGGGGCACGTGTCCCCAAGGATGCCTGTGTGATCCCACCCCCAATCTCTCCAGGGATCCAGATGCTGACCAACCAGAAACAAGGGCACTGCTATGGAGTTGTGGCATGCTGGCCACCCGCTCGGCGCCGGCGCTTGGGGGTGCACCTGCTGCACCGTGCCCTCCTGGTCTTTCTGGCTGAAGGCGAGAGAGAGCTGCGAGCTCAGGACATCCGGGCCCGCGGCCGGGTGCTAGGGAATCGGCCATCCAGCCTGGGCAGGGATCAGAGTGTGTGAATATCCCAGCTGACCCGCTGAGAGCTCCCGTCTCTGCTTTCAGAAGGCGCGGGCACGTGCGTGCGTGCGTGCGTGCGTGCGTGCAGGGAGCACCTGGGCGGATACCCCTCAGGCTGAGGGAGGCCTGTGTTACAGAGAGGTAGGGAGCGCCCTGTCGTGGGAGGACGACAGGTGGGGAACCAGAAGATGCCTTGGCCGTGTAGTCCTATCTGTGTGGGTGGAGTCCACTTTAATCTCCCGGACACATGCACCTACATTATGGGATGGACTGGGAGCTTCCTTAGCTACACTCTGGGTGTCTGTCCAGCTCGAGAGCCAGGTTCCCTGCTTCCCAGCTGTGGGACCTCCGGCCAGTAATTTATCTGTCTGAGCCTCAGTCTCCTCAGCTGTACAGTGGGGGCAGGGAGAGATCCTACCCTCGGGGAGTCATTGTAGGGATTAAATGAGGTCATATGGGTAAAGTGTGGCTCAGAGACCACCACGGAGGCCCTGGAACCGCTTGTGTGATGATGTATAGGCAGGGCCAGGGAGGTCTTGGCGGGGTAGATGTGAGAGACCAGCCCTCCTCTGGGTTGGGTCACTGGTGTTGCTTCTCTGAACCTGTTTCTTCCACTATAAAATGGGATTAACAGGCCAGGCACGGTGGCTCATGCCTGTCATCCTAGCACTTTTGGAGGCCGAGGCGGGAAGATCACTTGAGGCCAGGAGTTGGAGACCAGCGTGGGCAACATAGCGAGACCCCATCTCTTAAAAAAAAAAATTAATAACCAGACTCCCCAGCGATACTATGCGACTTCAGGCTGTTCATGTGTTCAAAGAGCTGCAGTAAAGTCCAAGCCGCCATCCTGGTGAGATGTGCCTGTGATGACAACCGTCCACTTTTTGGGGGCTGGGTCATTTAAGTTTCTGAAAGTTGTTTCTTCAAAGGGCCCAGTGCGCTTAAGGAGTTAGAGCGATCCACCGCCTCATTGGCTTCCTGTCCTGCCCGTCTTCACGGCTCAGCCAACCAAGTCCCGCAGGGGACGGGCTGTGGCCGGGGCTGGGATTCCACCTGCCTGGGGTCCCTCCCCTGCCGCGTTCTCGGCCGCTCTGGGGCACGGTAGTTGTTGCGGTTAGAGGCCCGGCCTCTGGAGTGGGCCTGGGCTCTACCTTGTAACTGAGCCGAAGAAAACTCTCTGAGCCCCCGTTTCCTCGTGTAAAACAAGGAGGCCTCCATCTGCCAATCTTCTGAGAAAGAGACAGAGGTCGTTGGCAAAGAATCCAGAGACCCCCGAAGATCCAAAAGGGATGGAATTTGTCTAACACAGGGATTCCCGACCTTGGTTGGCCTTAGTAACGCCTGGGGCTGGGTTGTTACTCGCGGTGGGGCGTCCTGTGCGCCCCTGACTCTACCCGCTGGATAGAGTCAGGCACTGGTACGCCCCACCCACCGTGCCCTCCGCTGTGGCAGTCAAAAGAGCCTCCCGAGTCGCCAACTCCTAAGAACCCCTGGTCTAAACTAACGCAGGGCTCGCAAACCAGTGGGGAAAGGGCAGCAGATTCAGAACCGAAGGAACAACCCTTTCGTCCCACCGTGCACACAAACCACCTAACTATACGAGCATCAGAATAAAATATACAGCATAGGTTCACGTCAATTTCATTAAAAAAATAAAATTTAGAGGAGCAAGTACACGGCTTTGGGGCAGCAAAATGTTTCAGCCAGACACAAAAGGGAAAGGCAGATTTGGTGGTTTCAAAAGAAAAATCATCTTCACGACAAAGATGACCCTAAACCAAGTTGAAAGATAACATTGGGATAGTGATGGGCCAAGCGCGGTGGCTCATGCCCCTAATCCCAGCACTTTGGGAGGCCAAGGTGGGAGGATCGCTTGAGATTGGGATTTGAGACCAGCCTGGGCAACATAGCAAGACCCTCTCTCCACTAAATAAATAAACTGGGATAGTAAGAGACACTGACTTGCTGAGTGGGGTTGGATGAGTGGGATTCAATGAACAGATGGGCGTCAGGCACTCCACGCAGTAGGCACTCAGTTATGGCAGTTCTAATCTCATGTAAAGTGTTTACTGACCTTCACCTTGACCTCAGTTCGACCTCCTCTTCCCTGCCAGGGAAGAGCTCACCCCTTGGTAAGTTGCCTCCCGCCCTGCGGATACTGCGCATATACATGCATTCTGAGGTGGGGGGAGAGGGGGACTCAAAGCAAGCCTGGATCCCGGATGTTCTCAAGGTCAGCCCTGGCGGGGAAGCACCAGCATCAGCCCAGTCTGCAGATAGGGAAACTGAGGCTCAGGGCGGTGAAGGTCCTGCTCTGCGGTCACCAAGCACTGGTCTGGAGACTCCGATTGTCACTTCTTTTTATTGAGTTACAAGTTGAGATGTGCAGGTTCGGTGGCGCCAACCCTCCCATTCCCCCCCCCCCCGTGGGCAACAATAGCTCCCAGCGCCGAGGAATGGGGGATAGGGAGGGTCTCGGGCAATGGGACGGGCCCCGAGGGTCCCTGCGCGGCTCGGGGGTCCCAGGATGAAGCATGGCTGACACGGAAGACAGCGGGGTGGGGGGGGGCCTGCCTCGGCCCGTGCCTTTGGCTGGAGAGGGAAGGAAGAGGGACTTTTGTACAAGGTCATCTTCTGCGGGGATCCTGGCTGCGGCCCCGAAACACTGATGGCCCTTGCAGGGCAGAAGCAGAGAGCGGAGGGTCCGCTCGGCTCCCTCGCGTGCCGCACCCCACCCGGCCGGTCTGGGGCGTCTCCCTGGCCTGGCCCCGCCCACCGGAGCGGACGGCCCGCCCAGGTGGTCCGGGCTGCAGACACGGCGCGCCCGCCCGGCCTCATCTTCTTGTGGCTCTGCTCACCAAGCAACGCCCCGCCGGCCTGGCGGCTACTTCTTCTCCTCGGCAGGCGTGGGCAGGGGCTCCGGCAGAGCCTTGGGCAACGGCTCGGGCTCCCAGAGCAGGAACTCGTGGAGCAAGGTGTTGACCGTCTCCGGGCACTCCAGCATCACCATGTGGCTGCCTTCATCTATAAGCTTCAGGAAGGCCAGGAGCAGGATCTGCAGGGGACATGGGGCTTGGGATGGGCGAGGGCAGGACGGTGGGGCGAGGGGCCAGGTTTTCCTGGGACTCCCCCACCATTCATGCATGGTCCACAGCACCGGGAAGTCCCTCCTGTAGTCTACCTTTTATCCACCCAGTTCCACCCAAGGGGAAGCTGGAGGATGGCCTGTCACCCAGCTGGAGCCCACCTAGGTATCATTCATTCAGCATTTATTCAGTGCCTACCGCATGCCTACAGGAGGATTTCTCAACCCCAGCACCTCTGACATTTGGTAGTGGACCACCCTGCCCTGTGCACTGCCTCGACCCGCTAGACGCCAGTAGCAGGGAACCTCGCACACATAATATGACAACTTAAAATGTTTCCCAAATGTCCCGGGGGCAGAGTCACCCCCGGGTGGGTGAGAATCACTGAGCTAGATAAATAGAGACAGATGAGGCCTTTCATGCCAAGGCAAGATTCCTCAACCTTGGCCCTAACGACACTTGGGGCCTGCTCATTCTTTGCTGGCTTCTGTCCTCGGCATTGTAGGATGTTCAGCAGCAGCCCTGGCCTACATGGACCAGATGCCATGAGTACCCTGTACCACTTCAGTTGTGACAACCTAAAATGTCTCCAGACAGTTTCAAGTGTCCCCCAGGGCAGAACCATCCCTGGTTAAGAACCACCAGAGCTATTCGAAGGCCTACGGATCCCAAGACCCTTTCTTGGAGTTTCTAATCTAAAGATCTCCCGGTCCCCCTCTTCCAGAGGTCATGGGTTCCTTACACAAATCCCCAGCTGTGAAGAGAGCTTTCCACCTGCGGTGGGAATGGTGCATAATCGTTAACACCTGTCCAGGGCAGCCCTGCTGTCTGGATTCTACCACTGACTCTAGATCTAAAGCTGCCTTTCGCCTGGGGCTAGAACACAAGGTAGAGCCACACCTAGAGACCACGCCCATCGCAGAGGCCACGCCCCCGGGCTGCCCGCGGGGAATCTGGCCACACCGCAGCCCCTGGGGACCCGCCCCTACCTCCGCCATGCGCTGGTCTTCCTCTACCGGCACAAACTTGTCGTGCATGCCGTGGACGAGCAGGACGGGCACCGTGAGCTCGGCGTGGTAGACTTCGTCGCCCTCGGGCCAGTACTGGCCACTCATCATGGCCCGCAGCACGAAGGATGACACGTTGAACGCCTTGCCCTCCTTAAGCAGCTGCTTCTCCTTGGCCCCTTGGCGAGCAAAGCCGGCCCTGGTAGTAGGGAGGCACCGCTGGAGCCCCTCATGCCAGCCTGGCCGCCAGGGGTGTCCCCCGTGTCAGTCCCAGCCCCAGCGGTACAGCCTCCCCTCCCACCCAACTCGGGGGCACTCACTTGAGGAAGCTCCAGGCCAGGCAGGGTGACAAGCAGTGCAGGACGCAGGTGGGCATGTTGAAGATTGAGCAGAAGCTGGGCTCCAGCGCTGTGGGGCCCCCGCCATTGATCATGATCACCTTGTGCACCAGGTCTGGGTACTCGTGGGCCAGGAACGTGCAGAAGGAGACGCTGCCCGGAGTGGGTGGGGTGGCAGGGAGGATTGAAAGGTGGCGGTCAGCAGAATGCAGGCAGTGAGGGGGTTAATGCCCTCCCCTCACCCCAGAGGCAGGTTCCTGAAGGTCAAGATTCTTCCTCTGGGGTCCCTGGGCACCTGATAGCGTGAGGGATGGCTGGGGCATCTCGAATGGCCCAGAATTGTGGAATTGTGAGCTAGAGTGTTGAGGGTGGAATTTATTTTGAAGAGAGGATCTGGATCCAGAACTTTCCTCAGATTCTTAAAATCACCTTGACTCCCAAAGGGGTAAGAAGGATTTATTACCAAGTGTTAGGAAAGCAATCTGATCAAACAAACCCTTCTGGCTGCCCCGAGAAGGTTACTATTCCCTGTGTATCCCTTCCCTTGTAGGGTCTTTTCCTGCCTCTAGGTATGCCATACCAGCTTGCCTTTTGCAAGGTGGAAGGAAGGGCACAGACTGAAGAGCCCCCAAGTCAAGCTCCTCATTCCCTCTGAAGTAGGAGTCAGCAAACTTGGCCTGTGGGCTACCTGCTAGTTTTTGTAAGTACAGTTTACAATTGCAGAGGTTTGAAAAATGTTTTGTAAATACACAGCCATGCTTGGTTGGTTTTTTTTTTTTTTTTTTTAGACAGAGTCTCGCTCTGTTGCCTGGGCTAGAGTGCTGTGGCATCAGCCTAGCTCACAGCAGCCTCAAACTCCTGGACTCAAGTGATCCTCCTGCCTCAGCCTCCCAAGTAGCTGGGACTACAGGCATGCGCCACCATGCCTGGCTAATTTTTTCTATATATTTTTAGTTGTTCAGCTAATTTCTTTCTATTTTTTTTTTTTTAGTAGAGATGGGGTCTTGCTCTTGCTCAGGCTGCTCTCGAACTCCTGACATGCCAGGCTGCTTTTGCACTACAACAGCAGAGTTGTAAAGTTCCAACAGAGACTATATGGCTTGCAAACTTAAAATACTCACTATCTGACCCTTTAAGAAAAAGTTGGCAAACTCCTGCTGTAAAGAGGGACCTGACTGCCAGTGACTACATGACCTTGGGCAGGTTGCTTAACCTCGCTAAGTTTCAGTCTTGACAGCTGTGAAGTGATAATGTGCTGACCTCATATGTAGATGGATGTTCATTTAACTAGAGGAATCATTTATCATATACACCAACTTTTGGGGATGTTATCATATAAACAAGTAAGAGCCATGTTACCTCTCAGCCTGGATTCCTTTCTTTTACATACTTACATAATTTAATTCCTTTTCTTGTCTAATTGCATGGGCTACAATTGCTAAAATAGTGGTTCTTAACCTGTCAGCTAATCTAATCTTGCCTTTCATCCTAGGTAAAGGAGCAAATGGGGCTAGTGGGCAGTGGCCAGGGCCCCATGGCCCAAAGCCTTCCACAGAAGAAATTTTAGATGGTATTATCAGCCCTTCAAAGGAGAATGAATTACAGCAACCTATGCCTTTGTAACTGTGTAGAATTTACAGGATTCCAACTAGCCCTTCCAGACTGCACAGGGATCTCCAGGGCAGCCAGTTTGTGAATTTAGTCTAAGGAAGTGGTTCTCCGTGAGAGGTAATTCTGCCCACCAGGGGACATTTGGCGATGTCTGAAGGTGTTTGTGATGGTCGCAATCAACACTAGATGATTGTGCTAGTGGCATCTAGTGGGCAGAGGCTGAGGATGCTGCTAAACATCCTATAGCCCCTCACAGAAGAGAATTAGCTGGCCCCAAATGCCAGCGGTCCTGGCATCGAGAAACCCTGCTTTAAAACGATGGGGAGCAACAGCAGCAATGACAGCGTCCCTGCCTGGCTACAGATGTCAATGGAATTTTTCAAGGAGAAAAATCAGCATTTTGTGACTGGGTGGCCAGTCCCTGTTGGCCCCTCCCCTCATCCCCAACCTCTGCCCAGCCAGGGTTTGCTTACCCGTAGGAATGCCCGATAAGCACGTTCCGCTTCTTGGCGTAGCGCTTGAAGATAGCCCGCATGTCCTCAGCCAGTGCATAGAAGGTGTAGGCTGCGGCCACCTGGGGCGCGGAGCTGGCCCCATGGCCTGCCAGGTCGGGTGCCACCACCTCGTAGCCTAGACGCACAAAGAAGTCCAGCTGCTCCTTCCAGATGGCCAGGGAGCCGCCGACACCATGGATGAAAAAGAGCACCACGTCGGCCTGGGCGCCCTTGCAGCTAGTGATGCGCTTCTCGCAGTCAATGTGGATGGTCCTCTTGGGGCGTCGGGCTCGCCGCCGCCGCCCACTGCTCCCATTGCCACTGCTGGCACTGCCCGGGCCCGACCGGCCATCTCTGCCCGCCGGGTCAGCCAGCTCCACCTCCAGGGCTGCCGGCGGCTCTCCGGAGCCGTTCTGCCCGTGCAGGAGGTCAGCTCGGGGTGCCCGGCCAAGGTTCTCCACCAGCAACCGCCCGTTGCGGTACACAGTGATCCGGCGCTGGCAGCGGACCAAGCCAGACCTGTCCCCCTGGGCAGCATCTTGCGGTGATGGTGGAGGTGGGGTGGAGGCTGGGGCGGGTCCAGCGTGCTTCACCCGCAGCACGCGACCAGGCTTGACCTCCACAAAAGTGTAGCCATCACTGGACTCCACACTCTCCAGCGGCGCCACCGCGTTGGGGGGCGCGCCCAGCAAGCAGCAGAAGATACCGTCCGTCACCCCGGTTAGCATGGTGTGTCCTGTGAGTGGGGGCAGCAGCCAGCTCAGGGGCCATCTATCTAAATGGGACCCCTCTCCCCCCTGCAGAACCCACTCCCTGCACCTGGGTCAGGTGAACCGCACTGGGAGGCCTCTTTTAGGTTCCAGTTTGGGGAACTGGCACCAAGTCACCAAGTGCCACCCTCCTGGGCCAGCCTACTCTATCCTCAGAGGGAAGGACCTAGCCCCACAGGATGTCCAGAGAGAAAGTGGTGGAGTCCCAGGAGCTTCCCAGAGGAGGGGACATTGTGACAAATGTGGCCCAGCCCTGAAGGCACTGCCCCCCAAGCTGGAGTTCATGGCAGTATGGCCTTGCAAGCCCCTTCATTCCTGCATGCGTGCTCTCTGTCACTAGCTCACACATTCTCAGGGCCTCCTGGGGCATCTAAAACGGTGCAAATCCCAGTGAGCCCCCATCCCAGGCCTTCGGCTCGGAATCTGACCTAGGAACGATGAGGCCTTGGGGAGGGGCTTGGGGACTGAGCCCCCAGAAGGCCTTGCCCAGCTCCCGAAGTCCGGGGTGAGGTGGGCCTGTTTCACAGAGGAGCAGGCTGAGGCCCAGACAGTTTGGGAGGAAGCGTCTGTGTACACTCCCTACTTAGTACCCTGGGTTCTGGGTTCTGCCACTCAGCCCCCAGCCGTGGTGAGGAGGATGGAGAAGGTAAGGCCCTGGCTGGGGGCCTCCAGGCCTCCATCCCACTCCCTGGACCCCCCCCGCCCCCGTGTCCATGGCAACCACAGGCTGTTACATAACTCAAGGGGGATACCGGCGCAGTACACCCCCATTGTCTAGGGCCTGGAGATAGGACCAACCTCGCAGCCCCCTAGCTTTGGCGCCGCTAGGGTAAGGCACGCCAAAGACTGGCCCCGCGGTGGCCCCAGACGTACTGGAGGGGAAGTGGGCCATCCCCCACCTCGAATGGGGCCCTAATCCCCTATTGCGGAAGGCAGCGCAAATGCGCCGCGCAAGCCTCCCCTTTTCAGAGCCTGGCCCCCGCCTCCCGGGTGCCCATCATCCCTGCTGCAGGGTCGAGGCCACTGGGGCTCCGTGGCTTCCTAGGAGCCCGAACGCGGGCTGTTCTGGACCGTCTCCCCCGCCCCCTTCCCTCCGAAGTGGAGGCCCCGGGGGCCTCGATCTCCCCTCCAGTGGCCCGCTCCCCGCTCACCTCATCGAGGGCCGCGGGGCCCGGATTGGGGCGGAGGGGTCTCGGGCGGAGGAACCAGCGTGCGCCTGCCAGTGCCGTTTACATGGTGGCGCGGGGTTAGGGCTGGCGCGTCTTCGCCGGCGGGCGCGGGCCCGGGACGGTCAGTGCAGGGGCATCCCGCGGCCGCGGAACGAGCCGGCCCTTTAAGTCCCTCCCCGAGGGGGCGGGGCGGCGCGCCGACAGGCGGCCACCGCGACCTATGGCAACTGCGGATTGACCTGGCCTAGTTAGATGTCCAATCAGAGGCGGCAGTTCCGGGATGGAGGCGGGCCCTGGGAGCAACGGCCTCTCCCCTTTTAGGGGCTCACCGAGGTGGGGGGAGGGATTGGGCCTGGCCCAGGGCGGAGATGGGGTTGCAGCCTGGGGTCTGTGGGGCTCCCGGGAGTGGGCGGCTGGGGCCCTCTCGCTGCGAATGGGTTTTCCCAGCCAGTCGCGCGGTCCCTTCCAAACGAAGCCCCCACGCTCCTTTGACCTTTCCATTCCAGAAGAAGAGATTCCCAGATCTTTCCAATATCAGGTGGGGAAACTGAGGCTCATAAACGGCACAAGGGCAAAAGTCAGGCAAGGGGCAAAGCTGGGACTTGAACCCGCGGCCGCGTGATTCCAAGTCCTGGGAACTGTTATTCGCTAACTCTTTAGACAGAAGTCTTGGAGCCGTGTGTAGTTAAGGACTCAGAATTTCACAGTCAGCCAATTTAACCGACGAGAAGGGCCGGTGGCCAGAGGCAGGCGCCCCAGCTCCGTGGGCCCGGCTGAGCCAAGGCAGGCCTCCAGGAGGGCCCAGAGTCAGAGGGCCCGGGGCTCAAATCCAGCATCTGCCCTTTGCTGGTGTGTGACTTTGGGCAAGTCACTTCCCTGAGCCTCTGTTTATTTCTCTATGGAATTCATCCTCTTATAAATTTGTTATACAGGTAAAGCACTCATCAGGGCGTCTTGCATAGAGTAAATGCTCAGTACGTTATTGGCCTTATTATCATGGTGCTGCTTTGCTAAATGATGGCGCAGGTGGGCTTCAGAGGACAAGGGGTTAACCGCTCCTTGCGGCTCGCCTGCTCCCATCCCCTGGAATTTGCTGCCAGAGCTGGATTAGATCCAGCCACCCACTCGTGCCTGCTCAGGGCACTCCCAGCAGACGACACAGTGTATTCCTTCAGCAACACTCCCTGCAGCCCCTCTGGGCCCACCCCGAGCTGGGTAATGCTGGGGCACTTGTAGGGACTCAGCCCAGGCCTAGCCCTAGAGAGGCCCCTGAGCTTCAGGGGAGAGCCACATCGAGTTAGTTGGGCCAGGGCCAGGGCCAGGGTTGAGAGGAGAGGATTTAAAAATCCTGATGGATAGGGAAACACTAGGCAGAGAAGAGGGTGTGGCTGAAATTTAGGATGCCTATGTGTAGAGGGCTTTGCATGCCTGCTGGACGAGCTGGATATTTTCCCTGGGGCAATAGGGAGCTAAGGAGGGTGTGTGAGCAGGGGGAGGGGTTCAGTTCTGAGTATCAGAAAATTCTCCTAGGGCCCGGGTGGGGGCAAGCTCGCCACCGTCAAGCTTGCAGTCCTGCAGTTTTACAGATCAAGAAACTGAACCCTGGAGAGGAGCAGAGACCACCCCAAGGACACCGAGCCCGCTTGAACTCAGGCCTCCTGGGCTTCCTGCCAAGGGGCGGTGACTTGGCTTCGGCCTGGGAAAAGCTGCCAGCCAGCTGTGTGCCATCTGCCCCAGCTACTGCTGTGGGTGGGAAGGCCAACCGGCCGCTTCCTGCGGCTGCCACCAGCTGCGCCACGGCCACCCAGGGGCGCCCTCTATCGGTCGACGCGAGAAGGAACTGCGACTCCCAGCAGACCCCGGGACGTAAGTGAGAAGGTGCTGATCGCCTGCCATCTAATGGTCAAGATGGAGAACTACACCGCCCCAAGGGCACGGACGAGCGCGTGCGCAGTGCGGATGGGGCTCAGGCGTGGAACTACAACTCCCGGGCCCCCACGGCCATGTTTCCCCGAGACAGGAGAAACTACATTTCCCAGAAGCCTTTGCCCCGGGTTCCGGACTCGCTGGCGGCCGGGACTGCGCGACCGGCGGCTGGAGATGGCTCTCTTGGCCGGATCCCTGTGGGGTCCCGCGGGCAGGTCGGCGGCGCTGCTGGGTGGCAGGTGAGTCCTCAGGGACGCTTCCCCGGATTTGGGAAGAGGGCAGTGTCAGAGGCTGGCGCCAGCTGTTTACCACCCGTAAGACCTACCAATGCCTTGCGCATTTATGGAGCGCCTTCTGCTGCCAGGCTCTGCACCGCGCAGGTGGGGAAGCCGAGGCGCAGAGGGGTTGAGCGCCGAGGTCAAACAGCACCCCGTCTGACCCTTCTCGCCGCCGTTTTTCTGCCTCCGCAGGTGGCTCCAGCCTCGGCCTTGGCTGGGGCTCCCAGACGCCTGGGGCCTCCCTGCTCTGCAGCAGGCGCGGGGCCGGGCGCGCGGGAACGAGTATCAGCCGAGCAACATCAAACGCAAGCGTAAGCACGGCTGGGTCCGGCGCCTGAGCACGGCGGCTGGCGTCCAGGTCATCCTTCGCCGCATGCTCAAGGGCCGCAAGTCGCTGAGCCATTGAGGAGTTCGACGCAGCCGGCGGGACCCCCAGCAGAGCATTTCCCTCGTCTCTATTTTTGCAGGAAGCTGGAAGAACAGAAGTAGACTCTGACATGAGTGCCCTCCAAATTGCGGGGTTGGCCCGGGGGGAGAAGTTTGGATGGGAGTGGAAGTCAGACCTGGTCAAGTCCCTTTTTACGCTTTTTTGAATTACGAAGAATTTCGAACATATACAACGGGCCATAGAATAGTACAACGAACCCCCCACCCCCGTGTACACCCAGTACGCAGCTCTATTTGAAGCTGATCTCAGGCATCAGGTTATTTCTTCTGTAAATATTTCAGAATGTATCTCTCCGAGGGAAGGGCTCTCTAAAACAATCACAAAACTTATCACACCCAAAAGAATTATCAATAATTTTGAAATATTAAATGTCTCATACGTGTTCAAATTTCCATTTGTCTTATATGTGCTGTAACCTTTACAGGTCTGGGGAGGCTGGTGGGAAATTAGGGGGTTTCGAATTCTCCACCTGCCCCTTGGGGATGATGGGCTGTCTGACTTTGGGCAAGGCCTGCCTTAGCCCTCTGAGGTTCATTTGACTCCTAAAAAATAAAAGTGCTCGTTTCTCCTTTTGCTCTGTTATTGTTGGAGTAATATTAATACTTAGTAGCTTCCACTTAGCGACTTATTGAGCACCTGCAATGTACTGATTGCCCAGTCGTTGCTGTGGAGGGGCTGTCAGTCTGGTGAGGGAGTGTATTCGGACCCAGGCAGGGCCAGGGCTGGGAGGAGGATCGTGGGGGCGGTAAGAGCCCAAAGGAGGCGCCTGACTTGGCTTTGGGAAGAACGCAGTCAGGAAGGGCTTCCTGGAGAAACTGGCGGGGTCTGGGAGAACCCAGAGGGAGGAGGGATTGGGTAGGGTCAGGACACAGGCAGCGGGAGGGAGGAGCCAGCGGGGCCTGTAACAAGGGCCGAGGAAGCGGGACTGGATCCTTAGGGAGCCACGGGAGATGCTCAATCAAGAGGGTCTGAGTTGTCAGTGCAAAGATAATTCAAGCAGCTAGTGCGGGAGTGGCCTAAATACGCTGACACTCAAGGTTGGTACCTCGTGTTACAGTTCCCGACTTCCGCAGTTGCTGTGACAACCTCAAGAGATACGGTCTAAAAGCGCAATAAACACTAGAGAGAGGCCGGGCGCGGTGGCTCACGCCTGTAATCCTAGCACTCTGGAAGGCCAAGGCGGGTGGATTGCTCAAGGTCAGGAGTTCGAAACCAGCCTGAGCAAGAGTGAGACCCCGTCTCTACTAATAATAGAAAGAAATTAATTTGGCCAACCAAATATATATAGAAAAAATGAGCCGGGCATGGTGGCACATGCCTGTAGTCCCAGCTACTCGGGAGGCTGAGGCAGAAGGATACTTTGAGCCCAGGAGTCTGAGGTTGCTGTGAGCTAGGCTGACGCCACAGCACTCACTCTAGCCAGGGCAAAAAAGTGTGACTCTGTCTCAAAAAAAAAAAAAGTGAGTTCTGTGTGTTCTGAAGACGTTCTTCTATATTGTTTGTGTTTGGGCAAGGATGAATGGCCCTTATGAAAATATTCTACTCTGCCTTACCTATACAATAGGCTCAGCCCTTTCAACCCACAAAGGCTTATTTATTCTCATACTACATATCACAGGAGTTTGTCTCAAAGAAAACAAACAGGGATTATAGAAGGAAGGTAAGCGGGTACATATATCATCTCCAGATGTTGCTAATAAAAATGTTACTTTTGAACATCTTAATCCAAAGTTTGAGAATTAAATCTAAGCATTTCTTAGCTGCATGACGATCTTCTAGCCCTGGGATAACAAATGGCTTTATTTGCATGCTAACTCCAGTCTACAGGGAATGGTTGCCTAGAGCACTGGGTGGAAAAAGACTAGATGCTATGCTAGGCCAGCAGCAGAGAACACTGTGTACGCCATGGGCAAAGGATGGAGCATGGGTAGCACAAATGTCTTGCCAACTCTGTTATAGAGTTAACACTTTCTCCCATAAGAGTAAAATATTTTCTTAATCCTTTTAAATTCTCTACAGAGAAATCTGTAATAAAGTTCTAGTGTGTTATACCTATTTTACTTATTCTTTAAAAGTTGTATTATATTAATATAATTATATCTCTAATATATTTTATATGTAAGCATTTATATTTACATATTTTATGTTTAATATAAATTGCATCATTATACTATGGTTTACTAGTGAACGCTTTACTAATGAAGCAAATGCATAAAATTACAAATTATTTTTAACAAAAAGTGGTTTAACAAAAAAATCCACAACACTTAAGTTTAAAAACATTTTGTTTCATCTATCCTATTCTTTGCAAAACAGAACTGCTAGAATATAATACCAGTAAAAGAAAACAAAATTCCAATCTTATGATTTGTTATTCTTGGGCTCCTCCCAGAATCAAAAAATTTTTTAATTGCTATTTTCCTTCTTGGTATAAATTAAACCACAAAACTCAAAATCAATATTTTATAAGTTTTAATTTATCTGATTAAAACTAATGTAAAAATTAACGTTCCCACTGCAATCCTCAGGAAGACTTTAGCTTTAGTTGAACAGAAGCCCGTAATCTAACTAACATATTTCTTACCTTACTTACAGGATCCTCTCTTTAGATCTGTCTCGTAAAATCAGGTAATTTGTACTGACACAATTTCAAAAGATGCAAATGTAGTGTGAAGAGAAGGAGCAAAATGTGGTGCAAAGTACCATTTTATTCTCACATCTAGTATTATTAGCATTACCAGATGGTGGGGAAAAAGTGAACTGAAATTTCACACTTCCGCCTTTCACGTGATTTTTGCACAGCCCTTATCGGTAATGCATACTGGATGGTAGGTTACATTTTTAACAATAACTTACTCTATCTAAATCTAAACTCCCCTTCCTTTAGACATACAGTCTCAGAATTAGAAAAAATACACCTTGATGACTGGTTTCACGAAACTCACAACCCCAAATCTCAAATGTGTACTCAACCTGCCAGATCCCCTTCTCTCCTTCCCTGGAAGGTTCATTCTCTCAACTGTCAAAACCTCTTCTTTCAATATCTCTTCTCTCAATTGTCCGCTTTCTCTTCTTTCCATAAACTTCCAACAGCTTTCCCTCCCAGTCTCTATCTGATGACTCTGCCTCACATTTCATTTAAAAATAGACCCACGCAGACAGGATCTCCTCCGTCTTTGCCCACCAGACCTCCACCTGCACCACACTCTGCTGTGGCCTCTCTGTGGTGGCTTTAGCTAAACCACTTCCTAGTGGTTCTTTCCCCACTCCCTCTCGCCCTCAAAGATGTTTCTGTTGCAATTATATTCTCACTAGACTCTCCCTGTTGTGGTGGAAAATGCAACCCTTTCTTTGACCCTCTTTCTCCTTCCATGATAGAGTCTGCTAGTTGCCTAGTATTAATACATAATTGATTCTCGCTTTTCTTTCTCAAATGGCCCAGTTTTACTGAGCACACTGAAATCCAGCTCAAAGACTTTTTCAGCCTGCCTGGCAGCTAAGTGTGGCCATGTACATGGTCAGTAACACAACAGAAGTGAGTAGGATTCTGGAAAGTTTCTTTAAAAGGTTCAGAGTAGCTCTGTCTCCCTGTATCACTCCATTTACACTTGGAATATGGAGATAAGGACATGCTTTTAAAATCCAATTTACCATCCATTTACCAAATCCAATTCTCTGCCCTTATCTTCATCCCTCAGCAGCATTAGACACAGATAATGCCTCACTCATTCCTGAAACACTCTTTGTTTGATTTCTAGAAATCTATTGCATCTTGATTTTTTTCCTACCTCGCTGGTCACACCTCAGATTCTTCATGCTGCCTTCCCGACTTTGACATATGTTAATGTTAAAACCCTCTTCTCTTAATTCCGCTCACTCTTTTGTGGTTATTTTACACCTATGGCTTTAAATACCATTTCAACTGCAATGACGGCCTGAACTCCAAACTCATATATCTAATCTAGATGTACAGTATCTCCACATAGATGTCTAAAAGACATCTCAAAATTTACTTGGCCAAAACAGAACTCTCCGCCACTTGTCCTAACTGTAGTCCTTCCCATTTCACGCTTGTCACACCATCCACTCAGGCGCAAAACTACAGAGGCATCTTTAACTCCTCTCTTTTCCTCCCACCCCCACCCACATCCACCGGCAAGTCCTGCTGGCTTGGCCTCCAAAGCACACCACCGCCCCTCTCCTTCCCCACTGCTGTCACTCAGGTACAAGCCAACATCTCTCTCCCCAGACCTCTGTGATGATGACCTATGAGTCCCCCAGCATCTGTTTTCAAAGCAGCAGCCACAGGAATCTTTCAAGGTGCAGCTCTGATTGTGTCTCTTCTCTGCTTAAGCGTCTCCTGTGATTTCCACTGCCTCTTAGAAGGAAATCTAAACTTCCCGCACAGCCTGCAGATGACCCGCCGGCCTCCCCTGATTTCATCTCCTGCCACTCTTGTCTCAGGTGCTTCAGCCACACTGGCTTTTTCTTTTTTTCCTATTTTCTGAACACCTCAAGCTCTAGATTGCTATAGGAATTTCAACACTAGCTATTCCCTCTGTCTGAAATGCTCTTTCCCTGAGTCCTCTCACTCCCAGCCTTTACTCATCCTCATTCCAGGATCATCCAGGCAAAGGCAGCTTTCCCCAGTCACTTCCCCTCACATCACTCCTCTCACTGTGTTTTCTTCATAGGAAATTATGTTGCTCGTTAATTTTTTTTTTTTTTTTACCACCTGTAAAGTACATGAGAGCAGGACCTTACAGAGTTTATTTACTGCTAGATTCCCATGGTCTGGAACAGTATCTAGCAAGCAGTATGCACTTACTAAATTATTTGTTGAATGAACCAAGACAGAGTAACAAAAGTAAAACTCAGTCTGAACCATTATTCCAATGTTGAAGATTCTTAATAATAGACCTAAGAAATACTTGATCATCCTTTTAGGTCACTTAATAACAGTGATCTCATTCCTCCTGAGGGAGGTAATTCTCCCTTAACAACTTGAATTATTCAAGTTGAAGTCTGACTACCTACAAGTTCTGCACATCTGTGGAGGCCCCTATGTTCCTGCAGAACACATGGCTTATGCTGCACACATGTCAGGGATTCAAATATCTAGAGATGGTGACTGTCCATTCCCTTGGGTGAGTAGTCCTAGTCTTCTTAACAACTCTTCAAGTGGAACAGTTGGGGGTCTTATCACTATCCTCCCACACACTCCAAGATGGCCCTGGATATAGTCACATACCTGGCTATCAACCATGCCATGATTATTCAACTGTGGCCTAATTTATCACTACTCATCTGGCTGGATCAACTGATCTCTTTCTTAGGGAGCACAGGCTGATTTAAGTTAACCCTTATCTCCTTCCAGATCAAGATCACACACAATCTCCAATCCACGTATCTTTCATAGCACCTAGTGCTTACTACTTCTATAATCTTGGTACAGTACGGTCACTCCTCATCCTCTTCTGAGACTTCTACACCATTTAGCTTTCCCAACATAGGATGCTTGCCCTATTCCTTGGAGGAAGGCCTCTTGGCCTCCTCTCTTGTACAAAGTTCCTGATTTTCCACTCATGTAAATTAAAATTATAACTGCCTTAATTTTCGCACAGGTAGCCAAATTCACCTGAGGCAGACCAGTGATATGTCTAGCCAGCAGCAAGGGAGTCATAAAAAGGAGAGGCTCTTCTGTGGCTACGTCAGAACACATCTGAACCCAGAAGAGCAAGGCAAAGACAGTGCTGGTGCCCTGGCACAAACTGGAACAGTCCTTGATATCCCATTCCTATATTCCCTGCTGGAGACAACATGACACCTCGACACTATTCACTTCCTTATTCCTCTAAGAATAGCCAAAAAACCCAGGAATCACTCCAAATCAGAATAAAGGTTATTTTACACCACTGTGCACAGCAGTACCTTTTTAGAACCATCTATAACCTAATTTTACTTCCTTTGCTTCCAAAACACACTGGCATCTCATTTAAATCATTCAGGTAGAGTAATAACTGTTAGGGAGTTAATGATTAGGTTAAAAAAAAAAGAAAACACAGTATGGTCATTTGAAAACACTGTATTTCAGCACTATGCTAACATTCTGGTAAAGACAGCAGCTTTAAGAAAGCAGGCTGAAGATTAAACTTTATTAACATTTTCTGAAAGAGTTCAGGTAATGCCCAGAGGGTCAAACACTGACAGCAAGATGACCAGAATAATTCATGGTATTTGACTGGCTATAATTTAGAAACAAAACCAAAGTAAAAAAAAAAAAAAAAAAGAAAAGAAAAAAAAAATCTATAGGCTCAAATCTGCTACAATGAATTTTTTAATGTTTATACATATTTTGAGAAGGAATACTTTCTAACAAAGTGCCACATTGGATCAGTCCACTGGTATTCTGTCTCTGACAAGTGTAGCAAAAGATAATTTGTGGGGAATGGAGGTTGTGATTTTCTATCATACCTGCTTCAATCGATTAAAATATCACCTCCTTAGTTCTTCCCTGCTCCTTAATAATGTGCCACATATTTGCCCTTTACAAAATCAACCTAACCAATATCTGATCAGATTTTATTTTTAATGAACATATGTCCCTAAAGCTCTTGGTAGCACAGCGCTCCTCAGTTCCAAACCTATGGGACTGAGTCAACAGTCTCCTCCTCTCATCTAGAACCAGATGATTTTAAAGCAAATATAAGTATCTATTATCCTTTTAAATCTTTATTTCACTAGTGAAATAATGTATTATGTGCCTTCCCCTGGCTCTCTACAGAAAAATGCAGGAAATATTATCTCTTCTAATATAATTCTCTTCTATTTACTCTAAACAGTTATCACTTTTTAAAATCTGTTCTTAAAGGAATGCTCCTTGCCCTTGCATTCACTAGAGTTGTCCCTTTATGAACCTCCACTAAGTCCAGATAAGAACTCAAACAATCAGTAAAGTCTATTTAAAACTCAACTCACAACATTGTGTGATCTTCTGGATGTTGGAAGAGATACGCTGTGCCAGCTGGGCAGGATCACCACCAATTCCAGGAATGTAAGACATGACTGATTTGCTTATTCACTAATTTCATCAGATGTTGGCGGGCTGTGCAGTTTTCTTAAGCAGTCACCTAAATAATATAAAAGAAAAATCATATAATTATATTTTTAAAGTCATTGGCTTACATTTTCCAAATTCTCAATCTGGGAGGTTACAAGAACAAACTTGATTAACCCAACAGGGTTGAAATCTGGCAAACTAACACATTGGATAGCAAAACTCTCATGTCTATTAAAAAAATGGAGAGAGTCATGCTAAACATGTTAAACCATTAAAATAGGTTCAAATTATGTATTCCCTTTGAAAATGTCTTTGATCTAAGGAAAAATTATTAAGTCCCTCTTCTGTGTGTAATTTTAATTATTTATAAATTTTTTCCTTAACTGAAGTGCGAACACTTATAAGTAAGGGCCCACATGCTATTTATCTTTCTGCGACATTTAAAACAACTCTTAGCATAGAACAGGCATTTAAATATTTATTAAATGGAATGCAGACTTCAGGCTATCCATAGAAATTTCATTATATCTAAGTTAACACACACAAGAACATCTCAGGAACATACGACTAACAGGTCTCTAATTTTAACAGGAAAGGTTAAATTTGAAATAGCAGAGCCAACTACTGAGCAGAGATAGAACGTCCTATAAAATGTTCATCACCCCTTCCTGGACTCTCCTCCCTCTTCCAGCATCCAGCATCTCAGGATAAAAGGGATACTGGGATGCCGCTACAGGAAAGAGGTAAGATGATGCTCTTTCCTTCTTCAATCCACACCATACCACTCAGGGTTTGGAAAGAAAGAAAAGGGATGTTCCTGCATCCAGAACTGTGCACAGCAAAGAATTTCAACTACTCCTACCCCCATCTTTCACTGAGCATGCACTGGAATACTGCTGAGTTGGTGGCCAGTTTGCAAGCCAACTCACTACTAAAAGCCTGTTACACACCCAGCTTTAAAGTAAGCACTTAGGAGATGTAAACAAAGCAAAACAAAACAAACAAAAAACAATGATAAAGTATCTATGCAAATCAAGTTTGTCATGTAGGAGAATAGTTTAGCATAAAGTTAATAATGTAAACCAACAAAGAAATTCAAAACAATATAAACTTACATGCTAGGCAAAAGTGAGAGAGACTGCGAAAATGAAACATCACTATGGCTCTTACCTAGAAAGAATTTATGAAACAGAAATGCATGATCTGGATATTTGTGTATGACAGGTATGGAGAAAAACAAAGGCAAGGACATGAAAACCAGGGTGGACAGACCCAGAACGTATGGAAAGGGCACACAGTGTGGTATTTACCAAAGGCGGGGAGGTTCCTGGCCAACCGTGGATCAGATGATTCAGGGCTGAGGCAAGTAGGAGACAACACAGAAAAGGAAAGCGAGAAATGACTTAACATTTATCATACATCTGTGAAATGAAAAGTATTTGACATAGACTAATTTAATTTTCACAACTTCCCCCTTAAAGTAGGCAGCATTATGCTTGCTTTAGTGATGAGCAGACTGTGGCTTATAAAGACTAAGTAACCAGTCCAAGGTAATACAACCCACGGGTAGAGGTAGGATTCAAACCCAGGGTTCTGATTCCCAACCTACCCAGGCTTGCTACCACACAGAACTAATGCCACAGAAGAGAGAGGGCCCTGCATGCTAGGTTTGGTTTAAATATGTTTCAAGAAGAAACTACTAGAGATTTCTGGTAGAGGAAAGAGGTCACAAAGAACTATGTGTTTTGTTCTAACAGATAGTATTGGCAGGAAGTACAATAACTGAACTATTGAGACCAGTAGAAGAACAGTACAGGTTCCATGCCTGGAACTCCGGTGCATCACGGAATGTTCCTGGCCACCCTGCAAGTCATGCGAGCTTTAAGATGCTCTCCAATCTCCTTCATCGTTCTACAGGTCCAGTTTATCTACATGTCCAGTTTATCTACTCTGGCTCCAACCAAACCCCAGAAATAGACCCAAAACCAATTTCATAAAAGGATAAATTCAAACTTCAAGTCAGACAGTTGGACCACTGCAGTGGGGCAGCAGAAATAAACTTTCTTCCAGATAGCCTTGGACTCGGACCCAGACAGAACAAAACCAGACTGGGGGATTCAATGTGGCCAACACTAACCAAGCACTACAAACCACCAACTGGATATCTAAATTCTGCATTTAAAAAAAATGGTTTTATTGAGCTCACATACCACACAATTCACCCACTTAAAGTATACAATCCTATTTCTTTCTTTCTTTTTTTTTTTTTGGCACCACACTGTTTTATTTCAATCTGCAAACAATATAAAAAAATGATGACTTCGGATGTCAAACCATTCAAGTAGTAATAATGAAACCGAAAAAGAAAATTAACAAAATCATTAAAGAAACAGATATTTCACATTTCCCATCAGTGCTTTGGCAGTACTGGCAAGCATTTCTGGTCAATGCTTCCAACAGCAGGGATCTGGAGAAACCCCCTGATCTTAGCAAAACCCCCTGATCTTAGCAAAAGTACAACCACATTTTCTCCCTGACAGCTTATATTCCAAGTCACTCCACACCACACTGCTCTACCTTGACAGACTTCTGTAAACCTCTTCTGAAGATGTAATTAGGTATTGTGCATGCTCACAATGAAAACTAACTAAAAACTAAAAAAAGAGTGGCAGACAAGTAAACAAAGTGTCCAGTAAAGCATCAGGATATCACTGCTGCCTGAGCCCTTCATTTTACTGGCTTAAAGAAAAGTTTTCATTTTCATTTCTCAGTAAATCCAATATTCAGAAGCTTAACCAGCAGGCTCAAGTCAAAAGTTTTAAATACAATTCCCTCATCCCCCATTTTTTTGGGGGGGGAGAATGTTTCTTATAAAACATGACATCAAGCTCTACTTCATTAAAAAGACTGAATATTTTATTAGTAAAAATATATGCTTATATTTCCCTTTTGAAAAAGATATTTAATAACAATACTTCAGAAGACTAGACTTAAATACCACCACCCCCCACCTCTCTCCCTGCCAGTTGTCCACCCTGACACAGAAACATTAAGGCAAAGGCTCCTGGGGAGATCCATCCACTTTGGCTCTGGGCTGGAGACTCAAGGCGAACACACTCTGTTCCTTGCAGGGTCAACGGAAAGGCTTCTCGATCACGTTCACTAAGGCCATCCTACATCCCAAAGTAGACTCTCTTAGCCATGTTGATGAACAGGCCTGTGTCCACCACCCCTGGGATCATTCTGATAGCTATGCTTACTTCACTCCATTTGTATACCCAGTCAAACATCTCATCCAAGGTAAAATTCCCATAATCTATCACCACGGGACCTGCCCTGTTAACAACCATTCGGCATTCAAGCATGCCCCCAAACTTCTGGCTCACAGCTCGGCTCACTGGGACATAGGCAACTGGGATGACCTCTATGGGGATTCCCTTTTACTACTGATCCCCAAAGTTCTTTGAATATTTCCCGAAATCAGCAATCACAATGCAGCAACTAGCATAGCCAGCCACGACCTTCTCCTGGTTCTACATGTCTCACCTAAGGTAGAGATTTCTGGTTGCCAGTTCTTAGGCCACGGTTCTTAGGTAGATTCTACCACCCTTGATGAGATTGAGATCAGCATCTACTTTATCAGCACCATCAATGGCAAGGTCAATCTCTGGGTGTCGATCCAGGTCACTGAGGTTTAAGCCATACTGCAGGATGAGCTGACAGGCCTGGAAGGAAGTGGGAATACAGGTGAGGTTCAGATTCTCTTGCTTCACTCTTTCAGTTATTCGCTGCACAGCATGGACAACCATGGAACCACTTCCAATTTCCAGCACTCGGTTATTCCTCACGTGGTACTCCACAGCCGCGCAGCCCTCCAGCTTCTTGGCCTCCTTGGCCTTGGACATCATGGAGAGGGCCAGGCAGACACTGCTGGAGTCCCTGCCACTGGTGCTTGTGCTGCCAGCACCACCACGATCCCGACTGTCGGATTTTTTTTTTTTTAATATATTCCAAGTTATACATCCATCACCGCATCACTTTTAGAACACTTTCATTACTCTAAAAGGAAAGCCCATACCCATTAGCAGTCACTCCTCACTTCTCCTCGCCAGACGAAACTGCTCATCTATTTTATGTCCTTGTAGGTCTGTCTATTCTGGACATTTCATATGAATAGAATCATACAGTATGGGTCCTTTGTGACTGGCTTCTTTCTCTTAACATGTTTTCAAGGTCCATCTGTGTTGTAGCATGTATCCGTACTTCATTCCTTTTTATTGCCAAGTAATAGTCCACCGTATGGATAAAGATGACTTCCCTTGTTCAATGACATCTTCCTTTCTTCTTTCCCTCTAACAACTAGATATCTAAAAAACTGGCTTGCAGCCAACAGAAACATATTATAAAAGAAAATGCTTGTTTCTTATTAATGTATTCTCCTTGGGGAGCTCCCCCACTCTCGTGGTTCCATTTTACTATACATGAATGAGTCTCACAGGGAGACTATGTCTCTCCAAGTCATACTCTTAACTCTCTCCAGTGTCTACATGTCTTTGAAACTACAAGAAATCACCAATTGCCTGTTCAGCTGTCAGTGGAACTGGCAATCAGAAATCTCTACCTTAGGTGAGACACTTAGCATTAGGGCCTGTTGCCGGGATCAAAAAGAGATAATACACATCCAGGGACCAAGAGCTTTTCCACCCTACACAGAGGAAAGGTATGATCTGCTCTTGCATCTGCAGGACCAGAATCAGCACGAGACTATGACAACCTCACTTGTCTCAGAACCACACAATCACACAACCACCTGAGGCCTGCTCTCTCCCCCAAAGCGAAAGTACAATCACAGTCCTGTCAATTCAAGCACAGTATTGTAGCATTTTCCTTAACCCTCAAAACTCATGCCAGTCTAGCCTAAGTCTGTTTTCTTTTAAGGCCACCTTTTTTCCTGTCCAGAGAAACTACCAATTAGTCACAAACACAATTAGTTTTTCTCAACCCTTTTACTCAAACAACTAAATTTAAGAAAGTTCCTGCTGGTGAGATAATTGAGCTTCATTCACCCAAAGAGCTGCTACTTTTGGACTGTCTGGAATTTCCTTAGAGAAAGGGCAGAGAGGTGACCAGCTCAGTCTTGTGTGAATAATGTAAAACAATTTGCTAACGATGGAGAAGAAAGATATGTAAAAATAAAACAAGATTAACACTGGCCAACACTTACCCAGGACTTACTATTTCTGAAGCATTGCAATTAGGACTTTTACATGTATTTTCTCAGTTAATTCTTACCAAAAGCCTATGAGGTAAGTATAATTACTATTGTGATTTTTTTACATGAGGAAACTGAGGCATAATTAGAATAAGTAACTTAAGCAAAAGAGCTAAAACTTGAAACTAAATTTTAGAGCTCATATTTTTAAAACACTAAACCATAATGCTTTCTCGCATAAAAAAATTAAGGTCAGGTGAACTCATTCAATTACAAAAACGAAATTTACAACCTTTCTGCAGGCCCCATAGGAAGTTTTGCTATCCCCACTCCTAAGATGAAGAACAGGTTTGGGATAGCTACATCAGTTGGTCAAGGTAACACAGCAGACCAGCTTTCTCCTTTTCTTTATTATTCTGCTAATAAAGTGAAACCTAAAAGGCCACAATGGTTGGCTCTTCTGATGATAAGATGTGAGAAATAAAGGGGGCCAAATGGCTATATTTATTGTAAAAAAATATGCACACAAATACATATATAGATAGCCAACTATAAACTGACTTAGAAGTTTATGATCTTTGCATACAGGCTAAATGAATGCCAAGTTCTTCAGATGTTTGCTTTCCACATCAGTCTGGAGTACCTAGCCCAGAGCTGCTATGTACAAAAATGCTCTTACTGAATATTTGTGAAAGCACATTCAGAATTCCTAGTTTCACTGCTCAGAATAATAATTATGTAACTTACTATTTAGACCTGCACTGATAAAGTAGCCACCAACTAAATGGGCTATTAAAATTAAAACTACAGTGGTCACTAAAGGCAGGGGAGGAGAGGGGAGAAGGGAGATAGGAAAAGGTTGGTTAACAGACACAAAGGTACAGCTAGACAGGAGGAATCAGCTCTGGTGTTCTATAGCACTAAAGGGGGACTATAATAAACATTTTTTACATATTTTCAAATAGCTAAAAGAGCAGACTTTGAATGTTCGCAACCCAAAGAAATGATAAATGTTTGAGGTGATGAATATGCTAACTACTCTCTGATCATTACACACTGTACACGCATAACGAAACATCACATGTGCACCATAAATATGTAGTTATGTGTCAATTAAAAATAATAAAAGCAAAAAAACTTATAAAAGGCTGCTTTAAGCTAACAACTTTGATTAAATTAAAAAAACTGCCTTTTTCCTCTGCCCCTCCCACATTTCATGCTTTTGATATCATAATTTACATCTTTTTATATTGTGTATCACTTCTGTATTGCACCTACTTTTAAACATTAAAATTAAGCTAAAAAAAATTCAGTTCCATAGACACACTAGACACCTTTCAAATGCTGAAAAAATAGTATGTCCCTAGTAGCCAGCAACTTGGACAGCTCACATATAGACCATTTCTGTCATCACAGAATGTTCTATTGCACAGTGCTCATCACAACATCTCAATAACTATCTTTCTATGAAGAGATATAAACACTATAAAAAGAAAGAGGGAAGGGAGGATCAAAGTGCAACGCTCATAATGAGAGTCTTCTCAAGACTGAGTCTAACGAACACAAAAGAATGAACAAAGGAAATTTTAAAATGGACTCTTAAAGTGTCAAACACTCCCCTCAGTTACTATTGGATATACTGTGGAATGCTTAAGATTTCCATTAAACTTAAATCTCATGCTTTATAAATTCAGACTGCACAAAGAAGCAGTCATTTTCACTTTCTTAATCATGAGCACCAGCATAAACAACTGGACTTCCCTCCACCCTGTGCCCCCAAATGTCAAGTTACTGGGAGGAGGGGGCAATTTTTTGTTTATTATGTGGACTGCTCTATTCTCAGTACCTGGCCACACCATAGGTGCTTAATAAATATCTGAAGGATGAATAAATAAATATACCTGCTTCCTGAGAACACACACCTAATTTGGTAAATATTACCATTTCTGAAACATTGAATTCCAGTGCCTTCTTTCAGATCCTAAATGTCCCAGGCTTCTTGCTGCCTTGAGCCTTTGCAGGGTGCCATTTCCTATCTCTAGAAGGCTCTTCCCATGATCTCCATGTGACGGGCTTCTTCTCCTCTGCAAGATCTCATCACATGCTTGAGAAGCCTCCAGTGACCACTCTGATCTGAAGTGAGAACTCACCACCCCACCACTCTCCATCAAGGTCTCTAACTTACTACTTCCTAACTCTCATCACTAATTAATGAGAATAGTATAATAGGTCTAAAGGCATAATAGATCTAATTAGTATACTGTTTATTATCAATCTCTACTTTTGGAACATAAACAGGAGAGAGACAACCTTATCATCTTGTGGTATCGACAGTGCCCAGAACATAGACGGTAACTGAATGTGAAGGTGCTCAGTCTACATTTCTCTATACAAACTATAACTGTATTCTTTAGCTCAGCTAAAGAACTATTTACACTATTTGCTTTTAGTTCACAATACTAAGGATTTTTTTTTCACTCTTTCACACACTAAACTTTCAAGTTCAATGGAATCATAGCAAACTTTACCCAGGCTTACTACGGATGTTTTCTACAATTTAATTTGTAACCACCAGCCCTTTGGCTCAAGTTTGGGATCATAACCAAAATGGACTTGTTATGAGGAGGAGCAGCAAAAGTGAAACATCAGAGGAAAAAATGATGTAGATGTTAATGAGTTAATATGGTTTTGTATTAACCTCTACAGAAAGGCTGAAACTAGAGCACAATTCTTAACGAATCACAAGTCTGAGGCCAACTTCTCAAAGCGGCTTGCAAAGCAGGGGCTCGTTCACATCACAAGACACACTTCTCAGCCTCTGCCCAGGTGCGGCTGGGGCACCTCGGAACAGAAGAACCGACCACCTCCAACACTGCTAAACAGCACAGCATCTCATCATTACTACCTTTTCTTCCAGATTTGGGGCAAGTTTTAAATTATATGTAATTACAGTCAGAGAGCAATGACTTGAAGTAAAGAAAAATTAATGTATTTACAAATAAGAGCCAAGCAGATGTAAAAAAAAAAATCTGTTTAAACGTATACGGTTCGCTTGCTATAGCCATGTATTTTTCAGTTCCTCTCTCTCTATTCGGGAAGAGAAGTCTCAAGTGTGTTTTTCAAGCCGAGAGTTAAAAAGAGGAAGAGGTCAACTGGTCGTGTCTTGCTCGAGGCAGAACCTGGATTCCTGATCTGGGCCCGAGCCGGCTCCAGTGCCCGCCCGCCCGCCCGGCCGGGTGCAAGCCACTGGCCAGGGCGCCGCCCGACCACAGCCCCGCGTCCGGAATGCGGAACGCGCAGCGCACCCGCACCCGGCCGGGGGCGTGCGGAGCAGCGGGCGCTCGGGAGCCCCGGCCGCACCGGCCCTTTGCCTCCCGGCAGCCTGCCTCAGAGCGCAGGGCGGCGGCCACCTGACAGCTCACACGAATTAGGCGCAGCAGCCGCAGTGGCACAGCGCCTCCGAGGCTCGGGGCCAGGGACCCCCTCCGCAGGCTTCTCTTACCCCGACCTCCTCGGCTTCCACCTCCTCCTCCTCCGGCCACGGTCACCCACGGGCCCCAGAGCCCCCCAGGGCCAATTCTCAGCTGATGGGCGGTGGCGCTGGACGCCCAGTGCGCATGCCCGCAGCTCAGCCCAGGTTAGGAGGCGGGGCCAGCCCCTCTCCCATTGGCTCATGGGGCTGAGTGACGGCGGCCGTCTCCCTCCCCGTCTGGTTCCGAGCTAAGGAATGGGGGTATCAGCAAAATTGCAACCGAGCTGTTCACTGAAGCCTGACGTTCGGATGGTGAACGCCTTAAGCGGCATGCAAAGCAGAAGAGGAGGGAATGGAGGGCAGTTGTCTTCTTTATCGGGTGAAGCCAGCCTCCCGGACTCGGGTCTTCACCCCGCCCCATCAGCTCATGCCTGTTTGGTTTCCTCACCTACAGCTCTGCAGTAGACCGTATTCTCAGCTCCATTTAAAAACGCAAACGCAAATACGCAATCCTAGCAGGAACAATGAAGGGATAATGAAGGGATAAAGGAAGAGTCACCTCCGGGTGCTCACTTAGTAGACAAGTTTTCCAAGCACATACAAGTCTTTCTAAGCATCCTTGAAAGGCAGGACGTAGTTTTCACAGGGTTTGAAACAGAGATGGTTCCAAGATAAATATTCAAATATAATTGTTAGGCGAAAAGCATCAATTGCTTCAAGTGAAAGAAACACCTCCCCAAATTAATTAGAAGATAGATTGGCTTAGCCTTTACCTATAATAAGACGATACTATTTTCTAAAAGGATGGATCATCAAGACATGTGATATCAAAAGTCCAGATACACATGTACATAAATGAGTGATGTCAGCCAGGACTAAGAAAGACAAGAGTTTCTCAGTCTCTTTTTCATTTTTTCTACTTCTGACAGAAAAATGGGTACAAGAAATATTTCCTGTATCTTTTCTATACTGACGAAAACGACAGCGCGAGTGTGATGATCAGTAACAACAACAACCTTCACTCTGCCTCAGTGAAACGGGGGCGAAAGAGAGAGGTTTGTATCCTGACTGATAGAGCAGAAGGCACACACCCATCTAAAGGGGCAGTGCGATTCAGCCAGAGCTATCGTGGACTTTTAAAGGAATATTGGCCCAATACAGTGAAATTATAATGTCTGCTTTTTCAAGATATAGTGGAAATTCAGATTTTTATGTGAAATCTCTCCCTTTTTTTCATATTCTTAAATTTCTATAAAACATTCTGTGATCAGCCAAAATATGTGTTTCAACCTCCATAATGAGCGATAGTGTCAACCGTTAAAGCTGGAGAGGCTCTTACAGAAAATCTAGCTCTACTTCCTCATTTCACAGATTAAAGAAACTGAAACACAAGGAAACTTAATCGGAGTCATGTAAATAATTATGAGTAGCACAGGTCCAGATATCCTAATTCGGAATCTACAGGTTTTTGTCCCATACCATTCATTCAACAAATGTGTCTTGAGAGGCTGCCACGTGCCAGGTGCTGTGCCAGGTACTGTAGATACCAAGATGAGTAGGATATAGAATTTCCCTCAAGGAACTCAAAAAGTGGGATCCTTCCCAGGACACTGTTGGAGGTGCTATGATATAGATTTGTACAAAGCACCATGAAGGCTCAGTGATGGAGGTGCCTTATTGTGAGGTCAAGGACAATTCCAAAGAAGAAGTGTTAACAGAATCTTGAAAGATGTTCACCAGGAAGACAAGGTGGCAAAGAACAATCCAGACAAAAAGAAGGGCACATAAAAATTCATAATATCGTAGGCAAGTGCAAACTTTTAGGGATCTATATATAAGTTCATTTAGATAAAGCATCGTGAATGGATTGCAGGGATATGAGACTGGAAGGGCAGGTGGAGTTCTTATAATGAGATGCCTCTATGTCATGTTAAGCGACTATCTAATAGGAGTTAAACCATTAAAAGATGTTAAGCAAGGGTGTCATGTGCTCATAATTCCATGCAATGAAGAAAACTCTGGGGAAGTGGGAGAAATTATAAAGAAACAACACTGAGACTGAACGCAGAGAGAGAGACCATGGAAGAGGCTGTTGCAGTAATAGCATGTCCCCAGTAAGAGTCTTCCCAATATCAGAAATATTGAAGGACTGTACAGGAAAATACACTGGAGAAGAGGTAAAAACTGGCTTCAGAAATGTTTAAGTAGACTTGGAAATCAACTAGATATGGAGTTTGAAAGAAATGACTCCTACTCTTAGGACACATGAAACTGAGCTGAACATGACGTCACTCCCTGAAATCTAAGATTGCTAATACAACAAAGGCAGTTAGTTTGAGGATGCAGGTGGTAAAGTGACGGAGCAAAGTGACAATAAATTTAGCTTTGGATTTGTCATATTTAAGATTCTGGGGAAGTGATTTCCAGTTTGAGATGTCCAGTGTCCTACGGGTACTTGAAAATATGAGCTGGAGTTCAGAATAGAATTCTGAATGGAGCTATGGGAAGAGATGAGTGCACTCACACTAGGTGTGGAATGTTATGTGTTTAAGAGACAGACAGAGAAAGAAAAATCCTGAAAAGGAGTAATCTATGAGGTAGGAAATGAACAAGGAAAAGAAGTTCAAGTAAATTAAAAACCGAAAAGTTGTGCATTGGGCTTGAGAATTAGGAAGTGATTGGTGAAATTGAGGAAGAAGCATTTCAACCATCAAAGGAACTCTCATGAAAAGACCTTACATCTGCATGAGGTTTAGTGCACTTCCCAAAAATCCATTCGTGTTGCCGTTGGTAGAGCCTGGGCTGTGGGAGGGGAAGGTACAACAATGCAGTACAGAAGAAGGCCCTGAGGTTAAGTGCCCTACTAGTTACTCACTGCACTGAGACCAAAGCTTAGCTGGTCATTCCAATTTGGGCTCATTCCAATTTGTCATTTTAAAATATGAGAGGATTCCTTCCAGGTCTTTTGAAAACCTAAAAATAAGATTTCACCCCTTTGTGTGGAAAAAAATAAGTATAGTCTAGAATAATTTTGCAAAATTTAGAGATAAATGAGTTATAAAAGAGTCCCTGACCTTTATAGTATTCCATCAAAGCATCTGCCTGCTACCAAGTGAAATTCAGCCAGGTGCCTGGAACCTGGTAGAGCTTAACAAGTCTCCTGATTTGACATGTGATAATGTCACTTCTCCCAAAACAAATCCTTTACGTGCGCAAAAGTTACCTATGGCTGAAGCCTTGTAATTTGGATTTTTCAGAGTTAATAGTTTTGGGGATTTGGGCCTTCCTAGAGAAATTTTGAAGGGCAATCAGAATTTCTTGAGTGAGAAATATTATCTGCATACTGTGTTCATATTAATATAAATACCACCTATATAACCTCTGCCATGTAGGACAGAGAACTACCTATTGCTGAATCTCCAGTGTCTGGAATAGCAATCTCAGTGAGTGGAAGGAGATACTTACCTGTTCATTTAATAGTCACTGAACTAAAAATGTTTTTTAAATGGACACTATGTGATCTGCTGGGAAAGCCAAAGAAGTAAAAGACACAAAAAGGTAAATACAGCAATAGGAACTTATTAGTAAATGAGAGGTACACATTGACTTATGAAAGTTTGTTTTCGATTTATAATGCAATGGAAAAACCACAGCTGTTTTAAGAAATCTGTGCTAGCTTAAACTAATATTTTAACAGACAAGAGTTAGTTTAGTTGTGCTTTATTTTTAAGCACCTTTCTTGTCTCTCTACAGTCTACTTGGTTTCTATTCAAGACCACACAAGTGCCCAGTCATATGTCAAACACAGAATAAATTTTGCTCTGGTATTTAAACATGGAGGTAATAAATAGGCATCTCATCTCATGGAACTCTTACATGGGCAATGGTAGATGATGATTGGTAGAGTCGTTTCTAATTTTACTTCCTAAGTGTTCTTACGTGCGCTCTTTTCTCTGTCCCTTATCAACGGCATCCTAATCCACTGCAACAGCCTCCTCATTGGATTTTCTACTTCCAGTTCTAACCAACGTCATTGTCTTCAAAGCCACCACTGAATATCTGAAGTGCCAATCTGAAAACATCACTCCAGGCTTCATACCATCACCATGTTTGCAGCATGCCCCAAAACGTATTTCTCAAAAATAGAAGTGCCTGGACTGGGCAGACGGGGAGGATTGTGTGGGTTGGAGTAAGGAATCAGGGAATTGGTCTATGAGAAATATTTGAGAAACATTAATATATTACCTTCTTGAAGATTCACAGAGCACATTTGTAAATTAAAGGGTCTGAGAAGTGGTTCAGGAAAGAAACAAACATAAAATTTATTTTACCCAGTATTTTCTAAGAATATTTGTTGTCCTGGCCTCCTGTCTGCTGAGCACACTCTTTCATTTTCAGAAGTACCCCGGTCACTTTATATATCAGGACCATATGGTCTGGGTGCTGCCTTTTCATGCATCAGAATGTGCTTTGGAACATGTTAGTTTAAAGATCTTCATTTCTGTTTGCTCTCACCTCCCTCCCAGCAGCTAGCTCTCCAACCAAACACCAGGCTTTTCTTATTTCTGTGCTTTCCTCATGTAGTTCCCCTTAACTAGAATATGTTCTTTCTTCTTTCCCATCTTTTATATAAACTCTTTATTTTGAAATAGTTTTAACCTTTATAGAAAAGTTGCAAAGATAGTACAGAGTTCTCATATAAACCTCACCAAGTTCTCCCGATGTTAGCATCTTATGCAACCATGGCACATTTATCAAAACTAAGCAATTAATATTGGTACAGTGGTATCGGCTGAACTACTGACTTTATTGGGACTTCACCAATTTCTACTAAAGTTTGTTTTGTGCTCCAGAATCCAGTCCAGGATACTACGTTGTGTTTGTACAGCATGTTTCCTTTGTCTCCTTCCATCTGTGACAGTTTTCCAGTCTTTCCTTATTTGTCATGACCTTGACACTTCTTTTAAAAGTGCTGGTCAGGTATTTTGCAGAATGTCCCTCAGTTCAGTTTTGTCCGATGTGTTCACGTGATTAGACTGGGCTATAGATTTTTGGAAAGGATACTACAGAGATGAAATGTTCTTCTTCTTATGATATTATCTCACACACTACGATTACGTGACCTATTATTGGTGATGCTAACCTTAATCACTTGGTCTGTACCTTTTCTCTAATGCAAAGTTACTGTTTCTCCATTTCTATACTATATTCAGTAGAAGACAATCACCAAGTGCCGCCTATAATCCAATATTTCCTTAAAGTTTTGCCCACTGACTTTAGCATTCATCAGTATATTTTGCCTACAGCAGTTAGTACTATTATGTTGGTGATTTTCTCTTTTATTCAATTCTTCTGTAAGGAGCACGTCTCCTAAATTTATTTATTTTTTCAATTATGTAGTTAGATAGTATGGTTTTATAGATATTTATTATACTCTTTATATTATAGTTAATTCACTGGGAATTTTTTCAGGTTAGCTCCTCTGTCCTTTTGACAGGGCCCCATTGCTCCCTACTTACTTGTTAGTACAAGAAAATGCTCCAGGCTTATCTCATATTTTCCCTGCTTCAGCTCTAGAATCAGTCATTGTACTATGGAGCCCCTGTGCCTTTTGTTGGAAAATGTTATTTAGAAATCAAGGTCTGGGTTCTAGCCTTCTCGCTGTTACTGTGTCTGTGCCCTCTCGATGGACAGAGCTCAGAAATAAATGGATATATATTAACTGGTGTATGTACACATATCTATATCTCATTTTATCTATATATATAACATGACTTCATACAGGTATTTCCAACTCCAATCCAGTATCACAGGGTTCATTCTGGCCTTCCTTCATTCTTATTTTTAACTTCTAACAATGAAGAATCTAGCTCCCATTATTTATAATGTATTTACTTATTTGTATAATGTAAAGTAGCTCCAGAATTGCTAACTCATAGCCCTGTGAGGAAAAAAAAACCTTGAATGCAGTGTTTATGGACATTTCTTTTTTATTTTTAGCCTTATTGTATTGAGTTAAAACAATGTTTTCCAACATTACCAAGGTCAGCTTTTTATTCCCACCCTATTTGATGAAATTATGTGATATGTTTGTTTTATGGTGAGATTCATTTGCTGTGGTCTGCTTGCCATCCTGGGATTCCCAAAAATACTCACTTTTTAAAATTATTATTATTATTTGAGTAAAGCTCATACTTTGTGGTATACAGTTCAATGGATTTTTAACAAATGCATAGATTAATGTATCTATCACTCCAAAACCACAGAAAATAGTTCCATCATCCTAAAAATTCCCTTTTGCAGAAAATTTTATTCAACCCCCCTTCTCCCACCCTTGACAACCACTGATGTTTTCTATTTCTATAGTTTGGCCTTGTTCGGAATGTCATATAAATTGAATCATACTATATATACATAGTACGGGTCTGATTTTTTTCACTTAGTAGAATGCATTTAAACTACATCCACATTGTTGTATACATCTGTAGTCTGTTCTTTTTTATGGACGAATAGTATTACGCTGTTGGGATATAACACAGCTTATTTGTCCATTCATCTGTTGGTTGTCTCCAATTTTTGGCAATTATGAATAAAGCGCTTATAAATACTTGAATACAGGTTTTTCCAATTCGTTTGGGTAAATATCCAGGAGTGGGGTTGTTGAGTTGTGTAAGTGTGTATTTAATTTTATAAGAAACTACCAAACTGTTTTCCAAGGTGGCTATATCCTTTTACGTTGCCACCAGCAATGAAAGTGGATCTCTGTTACTCTACATCTTTGTCACCTTCTGATATTGTCAGATTTTTTTTTTAAAAAATTCATTCTCATGGGTTTGTAGTGGCATCTCATTGTGGTTTTAATTTTATGTCCATAATGATGTTGAGCATCTTTATGTATGCTTATTTGAAATCCGTATGTCTTCTTTAGTAATGTATCTATTCAAATCTTTTACCCGTTTTTATTAGGCTGACTTCCTCTCATTGAGTTTTAAGAATTCTTTATGTATTCTGGTACCTTATCAAATATGCCATTTGCAAATATTTTCCCCCAGTTTGTAGCATGTCTTTTTATTCTCCTTTATTAGAAATTTTAGAGATGGGGTATCACTATGTTACCCAGGTTGGAGTGCAGTGGCTATTTATAGATGCGATCATGGTGCACTACAGCCTCGAACTCCTGGGCTCAAACCATCCTTCCCCATCATCCTCCTGAACAGTTGGAACAACAGGCTCATGCCACCAAACTCAGCACAGAGAAAAGGATAATAATTTTGATTAACTTCAACTTACCACATTTTTCTTTTATGGATTCTGCTTTTGGTAGTGAATTTAAAAGCTTATCACCAAGCCCAAAGTTACACAGATTTTCTCCTATATTTTCCTCTGGAAGTTTCATAATTTTACATTTTCCAGGATAGTTTGGCTATTTTAGTTCCTTAGACTTTCTACATAAATTTTAGAAGCAGCTAGTCAATATCTACCTAATCTTGCTGGAATTTTGATTGGGATTACATCAACTCTGTAGAATACATTGGGAAGCAATGACACCTTAATGATTTTGAGACTTTCAATTCATGAACATGTACATCTTTACATCCATCTTTTCATCAGTGTTCTATAATTTTTAGTATACAGATCTTGCACATATTTTATGAATCATATGTAATTTATTCATTTGTTTTGGTACTATTTTATAAATTTCAGATTCAACTTGTTAATTGCTGATATATGGGAGTATTATTGGCCTTTGTATATTGACCTTGTACTCTGTGATCTTACTAAATTAATTTATTAGTTCTATGAGCTTTTTTGTGTATTCTTGGAATTTTCTACATAGACAATAATATAATCTGTGAACATAGTTTTATTTTTTCTTTTCCAATCTGTATTCACTTTATTTATTTTTCTTGCCCTGGAAAACTAGTTAGAACTCCCAGTACAATACTGAATAGTAATAATGAGAGAGGACATCTGTTCTGTGTTTCTGATCTTAGGAGGAAACTGAGTTTCTCACCACTAAGCAGGATAGTAGCTGTAGGTTTTTTAGATTTCTTTTACTAGGTCAGGGAAGTTTCCTACTACTTCTAGTTTGCTGAGAAACTTTTACCATTAACTGATGCTGAGTTTTGTCAAATGGTCTTTTCTCCATCTAGTAAGATGATTGTATGGTTTTACTTTTTTAGTCTGTTAATATGGTGAGTTGCTATTATTTGTTTTCAAATATTGAGCCAGCCTTGCATTCCTAGGATTAACCACACTTGATTGTGACATATTATCCTTTTTATATATTGCTGTATTTGATTTGCTAATATATTGTTGAAAATCTTTATATGTGTATTTTTGAGGGTTACTCTCTATTGTTTTTTGTATTGTTTTGTTTTTTCTTAGGTTTTTGTCTGGTTTCGGCGTTAAGATAATGCTGATTTCAGACAAGTTGAGATGTATTCCCTCTTATTCTATTTTCTGGAAAAGATTTTGTAGAATTGGCATTTTTTCTTCCTTAAAAGTTAGGTAGAATTCACCAGTTAAATTATATGGGCCTGGAGTTTTGCTTTGTTTGTTTTAAAAAATTTTTAACTATACAGCACATTCAAATTCTTGAATAGATATAGGACCATTCAGATGACCTGTTTCTTTTCGAGTGAATTTTGGTTGTTTGTTTCTTTTAAGAGATTGTTCCATTTTATCTAAATTGTTGAATTTATGTAAATAGAGTTGTTTGTAGGTATTCCCTCATTCTTTCTTTAATGTTGCAGGGATCTGTAGTAATATTTCTTCCTTCATTCTTGACATTGTAATTTGCTTCTTCTTTCTTTTTCCTTGGTCAGCCTGAATAGAGCTTTATCAATACTAGCGATGATTTTTTTTAAGCTTTTACTTCCATTGACTTTTAAAATTATTTTTCTGTTTTCAATTTTATTGATTTCTGTTCTAATCTGATTATTTCCTACCTTCCACTTGCTTTGAGTTTCATTTGTTAAATTAAACTTATTTGGTTTCTTAAGCTGGAACCTCAAGTTTCTTATTTGAGATCTTTTTCTTCTCTTCTTATACAAGCATTTACTGATATAGATTTCCATCTAAGCACTGTTTTAGGTCCATCATACGTATTTTGATGTATTGTAGTTTTATTTATACAATATTAATAAATACTTCAAAATATTTTTAAAATATCCTTTGAGACACCCTCTTTGACCAATGGTGTTTTCTTTAAGAAATGTATTAATCAATTTCCAAATATTTATGGTGGTTCAGATATTTTTCTTTTATTAATTTTTTGTTTAATTTCTTTATGGTGAGAGAACCAACTTTGTATAATTCCTATCTTTTAAATTTGTTGAGGTCTGTTTTATGTACTACAATATAATCTATGATTATTTCAAATGCATGAGAGGAGAATGTGTAACGCTGTTTTTGGGCAGAGTATTTTACAAATGTCGATTCATTCAAGTTAGCTACTAGTATTTGCGGGGACTTGACTGATATTCTGCCTCCTTGTTTCATCAGATACTAAGAGAGGAGGGTTGAAGTCACTAAGTAACTGTCGATTTGTCTACTTTTTGTCAGGGTTGATTTCTGAGGGCTGTTGTTCCAGTTCTTTGGCTCCTTGCTTGGGCTGTTGCGGGTTTGGTTCTACATGCTCATTGGCCTCCTTGTTTTTGGCCCCCTCCTCTTTTCCTGTGGTTAGTGCTGCCAACCTGCACCTGTCCGTGACACTTATCATTTCATATCTATCAGGATTTTCCTCGTGTGTTTTGAAGTTCTATTGTTATGTGTATACACATTTAGGATTGTTATATCTTCTTGGTGAATGGACCCCTTTGTCATCATATATTGTACCTCCTTATCTCTGACAATAATCTTGATTTTTATCTCTACTTTGTCTGAATTTATTATAGCTACCTCAGATTTCATTTGATTAAGGTTTATATGGTATATCTGTCTCTACTTTTTTATATTTACCCTATGTCTTTACATTAAAAGTGAGTATTTGGCCAGGCATGGTGGCTCACGCCTATAATCCTAGCACTCTGGGAGGCCGAGGTGGGTGGATTGCTCAAGGTCAGGAGTTTGAAAAACCAGCCTGAGCAAGAGTGAGACCCTGTCTCTACTAAAAATAGAAAGAAATTAATTGGCTAACTAAAAACATATAGAAAAAATTAGCTGGGCATGGTGGCGCATGCCTGTAGTCCTAGCCACTTGGGAGGCTGAGGCAGAAGGATTGCTTGAGCCCAGGAGTTTGAGGTTGCTGTGAGCTAGGCTGGCGCCATGGCACTCACTCTAGCCTGGGCAACAGAGTGAAACTCTGTCTCAAAAATAAATAAATAAATAAAAAGTGAATATTTTGTAGACAGCATACAGTTATGTCTTGCTTTTTTATTCTAACAAATTATTTGTCTTTTAACTGGTATGTCTAGATTATTCACATTTAAAGTCATTGACAAGTTTGAATCAAAATCTTTCTAGTTATTGTCTATTTGT